>JBBBDQ010000445.1:2825000-2827500 GCA_037127315.1 Ascarosepion bandense
AATAAAGGAAAGAAATAAAGGAAAGGAAAAGAAAGAAAGAAAGAAAAAGAAAGAAAGAAAGAAAGAAAGAAAGAAAGAAAGAAAGAAAATATAAAGGAATTGAAAAATCGGGACCGGCTGCTAACTAAGACGTAATGAGCCCCACGGATCAACCTCGGGTAGAGGAGACGCAAACGAAGCGTACACCAAGCTGGAGGTGGCTGGAGAGCGGAAATCGAATATCAGAGAATAGTTAGTGTATATGCTCCTAATCCCCGAGCTGCGGAAGGGTATTTACCCATTCTCCCCCATTGAGGCGAGATGTGACACAAGGTCGGATTTTTAAAGTGGGGTTCCCGGGCACAAACGCTCGGGTAACTGGTAAAAGATTACCCAGCCACCGCTTACGCGTTAACTGGGCACAAAGCTAGTCTTAGCCGGTCATTGCTTGTCAAAGCTGGTCAAAAACTAATCTTAGCTTCCAAACCCGACCGGCGAGCAGGCAATGAGTATCCGAGAACAGATACGACACTTTGATACGGGATTTACCCTATTCCCCCACTGGAGTGAGTTGTGTCACAAGGTCAGTTTTTAAGGTAAGGAATCTGCGCGCGCAGGTCACTAGTCAAAGAATACTCAGCCCCGCATACGCGGTAACTTGATACAAATCTGGTCTTAGCTGGTCATTGCTTGTCAAAGCTAGTCAAAAGCTAGTCTTAACTGGTCATTGCTTCCGGGCCACGGAAGGCTATTTACCCATCCCCCACCCCACTGAGGTGAGATGTGACATAAGGTTAAGTTTTTAAATTAGAGACAGCGATTTAAACTTTTTCAGATTAAAATTGGTTGCAAAACTTAGAGCTGGAAGGGAGTTTCACTGGCGAGAAAATAATCTGTTAGCATAGAACATACGGTTACATCTAGCCATTTCAACTGTAAAATGATGAGACCTTGCCAAGGAAGTAAGAAGCTGAAAGAGAGTTTCACAAATCAGATGTGTTGGGGAAGAAGCTATTAGCATAGAAATTGCGGTTACATCTAACCATTTCAACTGTAAAATGATGAGACCTTGCCAGGGAAGCAAGAAGCCGGAAGAGAGTTCCACAAGCGAGAAGTGCGATGAAAGAAACTGTTAGCATAGAACTTACGGCTACATCTAGCCAGCTCAACTGTAAATTGATGATGTAAATATATATATTTATATATGACAGAAGTTATCTCTTCCCCGGTCTGTCTGAAGATATTTTGTGAATGAAAAAATTAGGCTAAACAAAAACAATAGTGAAGAAAGTAAAGCTCATCTTTAAATTGATGGGATCTAGATGCCAGTCGAGTATTGCGCTGCAGTTCACAATGTCTAGGTACCATAGCGAAGGGCTTATGCGAACAATTACCATGAAAGTATTTCTCATAAAGACATAGAGAGGCAACCTTAAGGCGGCGGAAAAGCGACTAAAGCCGTGCCGCCAGATCAGGACCAATAATATTGCTGATTCTTCTTTGGATCTTATCAAGGAGTTCAATGTAAGTAGCAGGGACAACGGAGAGAATTGAGGTTTCAACTGGTATTTCCGAGAAAGGATGAAAGCGTCCATGTCGGTTTTGACCCAAGAAGAAACCTCAGTGGCACAATTTACCAAAATATAAAACTATAACCACCCCCAATACTCATCCTAACCCTAACCCTAAATATTCATCCCTTGTTCCCTGTTTAGGATGTGGTTTCCGGCTTTCTCTTTTCCAATATTTTTACTCTTTTTTTCTTTTTTTTTCCATTGGAGTAGATAGACTAAACTATCGCCCGGTTCACACTCCACCCACGTCTATTGAACAGGTGAAGAGGCTCATCCCTTGTTCCCTGTTTAGGATGTGGTTTCCGGCTTTATCTTTTCCAATCTTTTTACTCTTTTTTTCTTTTTTTCCATTGGAGTAGATAGACTAAACTATCGCCCGGTTCACACTCCACCCACGTCTATTGAACAGGTGAAGAGGCTCATCCCTTGTTCCTTGTTTAGGATGTGGTTTCCGGCTTTCTCTTTTCCAATCTTTTCACTCTTACGTAACCCCCTGCGCATCAGTGGCGTTACCGCCTTGCTCGGGGTGACATGATTAAAAAAAAAAATACATAAAACCATTTAATATATTTTGAAAACTGAGCAATGAAAAAAAGAACCCTTCAGAATTTAATAAAAACCCACACTAAATATAACAAGGCAAACTTGTTACGTACATAAAAACATGGCTGCACAAATTTTCGCCTACGCAGGGACAAACGTGATGCAGTGACGATGAGAAAACTATCACAGAGAGGTAAAAAAAAAACGCACAACGATAACAGGTGTGCACAAAATATATACATATGACAGAGATATAAATAAATATACACGATGCGTGTGTAATATGTCAAAATAATGCACGCAATGTTTATTTTTGCGATAATTTGCTTAAAATTACAAACTGCGAGAAAATTCAGCGCAAAAATTATGGATAATACATATATTTTAATCCCAAAATTTAAATG
>JBBBDQ010000445.1:2832500-2870000 GCA_037127315.1 Ascarosepion bandense
AATAATAACAATAATTATTAAACCGACTCTGCGTGTATTCTAATCTCAAAATTTTATAGAAGGGACTTTCTAAGACTATGAATGACCAGCAGAATCTAAATCCGTTATTGCCCTCGGCTATAAAGCTTTGGGCAAAGAGGGGGAAAAAAAGAAAACTGCTTGGGACCGACAATACATACGGTTCCTCCCAGTAAAAAGAAAAAAAACCCTCAACGGAACAAACAACCAGAAAAGAAAAGTGCTCGATACACACAACCGAAAAGTATTTAACTAGAAGGCAGTAACGCAGAGCAAACACACTAACAAAATAGTAAGATCGCCAAGACCGACCGCGGTTTCGCACAACGGCTCGTCAGAAACCGAAACCGCGGTCGGTCTTGGCGATCTTACTATTTTGTTAGTATATATATATATATATATATATATATATACTTTTACATTAAAATAATACTATTATATATAAAAACTATAAATAAGAGTAAAAATATAAAAATAATAATAATAATAATTATAATAGTAAATACACATGATAACGATATTGATAAAAAATTTTAAGATATTAAATTCTTTAACAATTTCAAACTTTTCAGTTTAACTACGATTTTGTTATTGAATTCTATAATCCTATATATATATAATCCTATATATATAATCCTATATAATCCTATATATATTTTATCTGCAGTCGACTAAAAGAACAAACAAATGCGCATGCACTAAATTAAAAATATTAAATGGTGACAATTTACCCATCGCACACTCTGTATGCAAACCTTATTTCAAAAATGTCTCACTGAATATTTGAAGAATTTTTATTTAGTACTTATAATATTTCATAATTTTTCATTTTGGTGGAAGTAAATGATTGTAAAAAAAACATGATAGTTCTGTTTCTTGTTCCCAAACGCTTTCGTCCACATCTTCAGGCATTTTAAAGAGGTTTTTTGACAATGGCTAAAGAATTAAGTAAGAATTACTTAAATTGTTTGGAAAGTTGTCCTCATCTTTGCTACCATGCAGCCTTTGAGATTTCACTCGCCCGATCGACTCAGTCGATTAAAAACTTAATTGGGCGATTAAAATTGCTTTACTCGCCCGCGGTCGATTAAATATCTCGCAATGAAACGTGTCTCTTCAAATATATAAAAAAGAAATATGATTCCTTTTACAGCCCAAAAGTATGCATTTAAAGATTCACAAGTGAATGACCTACAATGAAGAAAGAAACTTACAGAAGAAAGAAACTCCGAATTTAGGTACCTCCACTCACTTGCCAAAAAAAAAAAAAATCAAAAACAAAAAAAAACCCAAAAAAAACAGCATATCATGATGTTAAAAGAGCTCAAAATTAATAAAAACAAAGTTTTATCATCAAAATGTTCATGCTATTATTAAGAGGAAAAACCTAATTTTGTTGTTATTATTTAAAAAAAACAACTTTAAAATCCTTTCTAACACGTTCAAAATTTTAATTGAAACTTCACTTTTTTCCATCTCTTTTCTCCAGTTATGGGTTAAATAACAAGACAGATTGGGTTCTATAGCCTTGGTTGGCAACCAGTCTACCGCAGAAAGCAATGGTAACCTACTTCGGGATAATCTTCTGCCCAGTCAGTCATGTCTCTTTCGAGACAGGATCGTCCAAAGCGTGTATCATGTATGGCACTTAACTGACCGATTATTGGAAAAGCTTATTAAAATATTAAATTTAATCGATTGGCTTGAAATTAAAATCAAAATAAAATTTTAAAAAAATTTCAACAAAAATCCTTAATTTTAAAAACTCATTTTGGACCTTAAGTATCGATTTTTAGAAGGTATTTTACACACACACACACACACACACACACACACACACACACACTCACACACACATACACACACACACACATATTTATATCAGCATTGTAATAGAACCTAAACATATGAAAGTGAATTTATACATTTTTTTTTTTTTGTTATTGGGAATTGATAACAAAAATAACAGACGTTTTATTTTTTAGATTGTTTATTTACACTATTCATTTATTAGATGAGTGGGTCCGTGCCGTCAAAAATGACGAAAAAATATTTATAGCGATATGCTGTCTAAAATTACAGTAACTTATATATTGCTGTGCCTAGTAATAGGCATCTTACATTAAAACATGTAAAAAAAAAAAAATCCAAACCCCTTAGCGAGACAAGAGGGATATATATATTTGAATTTTTATTTGTTTAACATTAATATTTTTTTCCTAATGTCAAACAAATAAAAATTCAAATTTTTCAGCTAATATTACTTTTGTGGGTTTCCGATATATATATAGCCATCTGCATACAGTCCTGTTTCGCTGTATCACAGCTCATCACTACGGTTAGTCATCTGATTGCTTCTAGGATTGAAACTCGACCGAATTAATATCAGTCGGCGATTATAACCTGTAAGCTATGGACGCTCAGTAGAGGAAGGTGAATTTAAGCGTGTTATATACACAATGTAAACACACGACAGTAGCCGAGAGTGTTCAAAGCACATATGTAGGTGTGCACGTGGGTTTATCTACTATATTGTTCTGGTAAAATATGATATATTGTTTTATATTCATATATATATATATATATATATATATATATATATATATATATATATATATATCAACTTGCGGTGTAGACATAGAAGAATCCAAAGGAGTATCCTGTACATACAGCGGTAGGATAACTCTCTAAGAGATCTTTAAATATATATGTATATAAATACATATAGAGCAAATATATAATTTATATTTAAATTTATTGTACAAAAGATTTTACACGAATGAAATTCACAAAGACCTAAAAAAAAAACAATAAAAATAACGGTCACTCCCTTAAAAGAGAAAATTTAAGAAAAAATACATCATAATATCAGTTCGGCGAACACACACACATATTCATACATAAGCATATATATACACAATATATAATCAAAGAACACGCGTAGGAGCGGATGTCAACAAGAGTCCAAAGATACATTTAGCCTGTCAGTTAGACTGCTGACCCATAGATTTGAAACGTAAAGTTAGATAGATAGATCGATAGATAGATAGATAGATAGATAGAGAGAGAGAGAGAGAGAGAGAGAGGGAGGGAGTGTGTGTGTGTGTGTGTGTGTGTGTGTTAAAAAGAAAGGGTATCTTAAAGCGTAAACGAAAAGGGAAGAAAAAGAAAGAAGAGAGGAATAAATTTAAAATAGAAAGAAGATAGGAGAAAATGAAAAAATAAAAAATAAAAAATATTATATATTAACGGTGAAAGGATAAGAAATTAGAGTCTAAAATAATTAAAAATATATTTAAGAGATAATAGTTAATCTGTTGCGATCACAAAATCATCACACCCCCCATGTAATCAAAATTATGCTAATTATACAATCAATAAAACAAATATAATACAATATAAAATTAAAAAAATAATTTCAAAGTAAGCCTAATTATTCTATTTAAATTTAGTTGTTTAAACTTAATTATTTAGTCTAAAAATAAATTTACATATTGCTATTATTTACATATTACTATTATTTTGCTAAAAAATTTCGTCACCATCACTGAGGACCAAGTAAACATTATAATGGTCTGTAGGAAAATATATTTTGGTTCTTCCATTTGGATTAAAAAAAAAAAAGACGCCGGAATTTTGACGTTCCTATGGGTGCTTTCGACTCTGCCCAGGTCTTAGATTCGGTAGGTTTATATATATTAAATATTATAGGTAGATTTTGGGACCTGGAAATAGTTGGGTTATACAGAGATGACGGAATAGCAATTATTAACAATACCACTGGTCCAATAGTGCTACAAAAACAAAAACAATTAACTAACACCTTTAAATACCTAGGTTTTAAATTAGATATCCAGACTAACCGTAAAATAATTAATTTTCTAGCCATCACCTTCGACCTCTCTAGTAACAGCTTTAGACCCTATCAAAAACTTAATCAAACACCTTCAAACATAAATATTAATTCCAACCACCCCTCACATGGACTGAGACAAATTCCGAACTCTGTTAATACTAGAATTAACAGACTATCTTCTTACCAAAAACCTTTTGCCACACACAAAATACATAAGAGCGGATTTCAAAAGCAGCTTTTTTATGACGAATCCTTGAAATATAGTAATACCAATAAGACCAACAGAAGAGAGAAAGCAATTTGGTTCAACACTCCATTTTGCAAATTATGTAATATTAATATAGGCAAATACTTTCAGATGTGCGTTGTGGTACGGTGGATATCGGCTCGGAACGAGAAACCGGGTAGCCGAGTTCGAATTCCAGTTGAATCCATTGTATTCACTTACGCGCAAATACCCTTGGGAAAGGTATTAATCCGTCTATTCCTTCCAGTTATGGGTTAAATAGCAGGACAGATTGGGTTCTATAGCCTTGGTCGGCAACCAGTCTACCGCAGAAAGCAATGGCAACCTACTGCGGGATAATCTTCTGCCCAGTCAGTCATGTCTCTTTCGAGACATGATCGCCCAAGCGTGTATCACGTATGGCACTTAACTGACTGAAAAATTTTCTAAAACTCTAGATAAACATTTTAGCAATTCTAGTCCCCTTCATAGGCTTGATTTGACTTCGCTTAGACTGTTGGCCACCCGTGGTCGAGAAGCCTAAGATCAATTGGTGGCTTCCCCTATGTAGATAGGGGACGAAAGTTCGAATCCTGTTGAATAACACACACTCCCGTAACAAAAAAATTACCGTAAATAATCAGGCCGGTAGAAATAAACATGGAATATTGTTTGGTTATAAAACAGAATGTCTACTTAAATCGTCGGAAGAGTCCAAATAATAATAATAATAATAATAATTATATATATATATATATATATATATATATATATATATGCAGATTTTCTATCGGATTAGATTAGGTTAAGTTAATTAATTCAACGATATATAAAAAAAACTTGTTGGGCAATTTAGTTAAGTTAAATTAAGTATCAATCAGATAGGATAAAAATGACATTGAATTGGTAAATAGATAGGCATAGGTCAAGTGTAAACTTGACCTATGCCTATCTATTTACCAATAGTAAAAACATCAGTAAGTTATTGTCTGAGATAAGTCTCACCAATGCCACTAGTCAATAGCTAAATCCACTGCTAGGAAGGTTGGGTCACTGTGTCGGGCCAGGAGGGTTTTTCTCCGCCTGAATCCATCTTGCACATATAAAAACCAACCATCCGTCCGTGCATGCAATACTGCTGTCATATATAGTCAGGAGCCCCCGCAGTTCATCTCAACAGGCTCCAAAGGAGAATCAGTAATGTGATAGGTACCGAATTAACGGCTAGACTCCAGCCACTTTCTCACCGACGGGAATTGGCTTCCTTCTGTCTGTTCTATAAACATTTTCATAGCTTCTGCTCCAACGAACTCAAGTCATCCACCTAATCAGGTCCTTCAAATATGTTAACCGCTGCTTTTCCCTGTCTCTTTTCCCCTCTATCTGGCCTGTTAGTATCAGGATCTCCAAGACCTCCATCCTCGTTGCATGTGTCAGGAACTTTAGCTGTCTCTTCCTGATGCTCAGTATTAATTTCCTTTTCGTTTCGTTTCCATCATTTACAAGACCTCATCATGTTTGATCCATGATATTCGCAGCATCCTTCTGTAGAACCACATTTCAGTTACTTCAAGTTTAAATGTATAGAAATTGCTGTGACCACAAAGTGGGGGGTCAGTTTATATATTGACTTAATATGGAATTGATCCCCCACTTTATATCCAGTATGCTTCTGTAGAATTACATGTCAGGTTCCTTCAAGTTTTTCCTTCATCTTTGATGATATTGTCCAACATTCGCTACTTCGTTCCGTCATCCACCCGATCAGGTCCTTCAAATATGTTATCCGCTGCTTTTCCCTGTCTCTTTTTCCCTCTATCTGGCCTGTTAGTATCAGGTTCTCCAAGACCTCCTTTCTTGTTACATGTGCCAGGAACTTTAGCTGTCTCTTCCTGATGCTCAGTATTAATTTCCTTTTCGTTTCCATCCTTTCCAAAACCTCATCATTGCTCACATGCTTGATCCATGATACTCACAGTATCCTTCTGTAGAACCACATTTTGTTTGCTTCAAGTTTTTCCTTCATCTTTGATGATATTGTCCAGCATTCACTGCCATATTGAAGAACTGATATCACATAGCAATCCAGTACTCTCTTCTTTGTTTCTAGCAAAATTGTCCTGTTTCTTAATACTTTACTCAACTTCTAGAATGCGTCCTTCGCCATGCCAATTCGCCTTCGGATCTTTGTGTCGCACTTTCTGTCTTCTGTTAGAACACTTCCGAGGTATTTAAATTTTTTACCTGCTTGATTTTAATATCTCCGACCAGTATTTAGCATTTGGGGCTGCCCTTTTGGCTGATGACCATGCATTCGGTTTTCTTGCAGTTTATTTGTAGTCCTTTCTTGTCACTCTCTTCAGCTACCTTCTGTAGGAGGTCTTGTAGTTTCCTTTCTGTGTCTGATATCAGCACTGTATCATCTGCGTATCTTATGTTGTTTAAATTGTGGCCGCCGATGACAAATCCTGGCATAACTTCTAGGTTCCTCAGAGGCGAAATAAATTCTACTGAAAAGGAAGGAAAATTTCGCACAGCTAAAGCCAGGACCACCTGGAATAAAATGGATGTAATCCGGAAATCTGATCTACCAAACAACCTCAAACGGATCTTTTTCCGTGCCATTTGCTTGCCTCACTGACAGCTACAATCTCCATAGGTTTAGATGTAACGTCAGTTGCCATCTTCTTTCTTCTTGAACCCACTTCATCTAGCATATTTTCTTCGACACCCACTGTACCCAGTCTTTTCTTTCACTTTAAATCTCCTGCATACTAGTGGCGACTTGTTTGGTGTGAAAAGAATTCTTAAAATCTCTTTTGAATCTGAGGCCCTGTGGAAAGACGAATTGAGGCGTAACGTCGTCATGGCTAGGGAACACCTTCATAATCAGCGTTAGACTCAGCCAACTCATCCCGAATCCTCTACACCCAAACACTCTGAAATGTGCGTATTAGAGCTTCCTGTGTGAATACGAAGTAGTTCAGCTAAGTGTTTCAAAATTTCTGTCTAAGTGAATTGTCTCATGGTGTTTTTCTTACAAACCTTGCCCAACTGACTCTACTATACTGTGCGGTCGACAAAATCAAAAACAAGCAAAGCGCTTACGCAAAATGATAAAATATAAAATGGTGAAAATTTACATATCGCACCCTGTATATACGGAAAAAAAAGTTTAAACAGAAATTACACACACACACACACACACACACACACACACACACACACACACACACACATACACACATATTGCTTGTTTTTAATACTTAGTTTTTGGTCATAATAGGGTTAGACTAGTACACATTTGTAATAAAAAGTATTCGATACATATATATATATATATATATATATATATATATATATATATATATGTATGTGTGTGTGTGTGTGTTTATGTGTGTATGTGTGTATGCATGTGTGTTGAAAAGAAAACATAATTAAACTGTTATAAATCCAGAATTTCTTTTTACAATTGTCTCGTTCATATGGTTGATGAATAAAAAAAAATTCTTCATTCTCTCGTATATATATAGAAATATATGTATAATTTTTAAACGAGTTATTCAAATGTTCTGCAATATAATTGTATTGAACACTTTTTAATACAACTGAGTATTGGTCTAATTTAATTATGATCAAAAAATAAATAATTAAATATATATATATATTATAAGAAAGTGAAAGAACACGGAGATAAAAAACCACTTTTGAAGCATTTACTTACATATATATATATATTTTTTTAATCGTATCACCCCGAGCAAGGCGGTAACGCCACTGATGTGCAGGGGGCTACGTAATAGTGAAAAGATTGGAAAAGAGAAAGCCGGAAACCACATCCTAAACAGGGAACAAGGGATGAGTCTCTTAACTTGTTCAATAGACGTGGGTGGAGTGTGAACCGGGCGATATATATATATTACTTCTTGTGTTGTTAGCGTGAACATTGTAATAAAACATCATAATTTTCTTTGTATTTGATTTGTGAAATGTAAGTTCCACTCGAGCGGCTTCTACCGGCTCCCAAGAAGATGCTTCTCTGATCACTATACTCTTAATTTAGAATTAAACGATTTCTTCCCATTCTATTATATTTAAGTGCCATACGTGATACACGCTTGGGCGATCATGTCTCTTTTGAGACATGTCTGACTGGGCCGAAGTTTATCCCACAGTAGGTTGCCATTGTTTTCTGCGGTAAATCGGTTGCCGACCACGGCTATAGAACCCAATCTGCCCTATTATTTAATCCATAAATGGAGGGAAGAAACGAACTAATACCTTTCTCAAGGGTATTTGCGCATAAGTGAATGTAAGGAATTTTAATGGAATTCGAACTCGGCTCCCCGATTTCTCGTTCCAAGCCGATATCCACTGCACCACAACGCACATCCTTCCCATATAACCATATATATTCTACAAATACTTTCACGGCTTCTGCTCCGATGAGCGTAGCTCCCTGGTGGCCCCTCTGATTGAAGTTACTCAAGCTAGGTTCCGCCTATTTACAATAAAACTAAATATAACCGCAACTTCTACTCTCGTAGCTTCTTTTCTCGCACTTCCCGCCTGTGGAATTCCCTCCCGTATACTTGCTTCTCTGACAGCTACAATCTTCAAGAATTTAAATGCAATGTCTATTGCCATCTCTTATCTCCTTGACTCGCATCCTTTCCTTGACAACCCTTGTATCATGTTCTTCTTCCTTTCCACTCTACTCTCATGCAGCTCTCTTCACACTAGTGTTCTTATCCTTCTCTTACCCACTCTCTCTAACTTGTTCCTCTTTCTCATCACTCTCCTCTTAATGTCAATTGCCATCTCTTATCTTCTTGACTCAAATCCTTTCCCTGACAACCCTTGTATCATGTTCTTCTTCCTTTCCACTCTACTCTCATGCAGCTCTCTTCACACTAGTGTTCTCATCCTTCTCTTACCCACTCTCTCTAACTTGTTCCTCTTTCTCATCACTCTCCTTTTAATGTCAATTGCCATCTCTTACCTTCTTGACTCAAATCCTTTCCCTGACAACCCTTGTATCATGTTCTTCTTCCTTTCCACTCTACTCTCATGCAGCTCTCTTCACACTAGTGTTCTTATCCTTCTCTTACCCACTCTCTCTAACTTGTTCCTTTTTTTCATCACTCTCCTCTTAATGTCAATTGCCATCTCTTATGTTCTTGACTCAAATCCTTTCCTTGACAACCCTTGTATCATGTTCTTCTTCCTTTCCACTCTACTCTCATGCACCTCTCTTCACACTAGTGTTCTCATCCTTCTCTTACCCACTCTCCTCTAACTTGTTCCTCTTTCTCCTCACTCTCCTTTTAATGTCAATTGCCATCTCTTACCTTGTGTGACTCAAATCCTTTCCCTGACAGAAAGCCCTTGTATCATGTTCTTCTTCCTTTCCTCTACTCTCATGCAGCTCTCTTCACACTAGTGTTCTCATCCTTCTCTTCACCCACTCTCTCTAACTTGTTCCTCTTTCTCATCCACTCTCCTCCATAATGTCAATTGCCATCTCTTATCTTCTTGACTCAAATCCTTTCTAACAACTAACTTATCCATGTTCTTCTTCCTTTCCACTCTACTCTCATGCAGCTCTCTTCACACTAGTGTTCTCATCCTTCTCTTACCACTCTCTCTGCTTGTTCCCTCTTTCTCATCACTCTCCTTTTAATGTCAATTGCCATCTCTTACCTTCTTGACTCAAATCCTTTCCCTGACAACCCTTGTATCATGTTCTTCTTCCTTTCCCCGCCTCTACTCTCATGCAGCTCTCTTTTTACTAGTGTTTCTCCATCCTTCTCTTGCCACTCTCTCTAACTTGTTCCTCTTTCTCATCACTCTCCCTCTTAATGTCAATTGCCATCTCTTATCTTCTTGACTCAAATCCTTTCCCTGACAACCCTTGCTCTGTGTTCTTCTTCCTTTCCACTCTACTCTCATGCAGCTCTCTTCACACTAGTGTTCTCATCCTTCTCTTACCCACTCTCTCTAACTTGTTTCCTCTTTCTTTTTAATGTCTAATTGCCATCTCTTACCTTCTTGACTCAAATCCTTTCCCTGACAACCCTTGTATCATGTTCTTCTTCCTTTCCACTCTACTCTCATGCAGCTCTCTTCACACTAGTGTTCTCATCCTTCTCTTACCCACTCTCTCTAACTTGTTCCTCTTTCTCATCACTCTCCTCTTAATGTCAATTGCCATCTCATCTTCTTGACTCAAATCCTTTTCCCCAAACAACCCTTGTATCATGTTCTTCTTCCTTTCCTCTACTCTCAGCCATGACTCTCTTCACACTAGTGTTCTCATCCTTCTCTTACCCACTCTCTCTAACTTGTTCCTCTTTCTCATCACTCTCCTCTTAATGTCAATTGCCATCTCTTATCTTCTTGACTCAAATCCTTTCCCTGACAACCCTTGTATCATGTTCTTCTTCCTTTCCACTCTACTCTCATGCAGCTCTCTTCACACTAGTGTTCTCATCCTTCTTACCCACTCTCTCTAACTTGTTCTCTTTCTCATCACTCTCATGGCTTATCCAGTTACTTCATCTCTTACCTTCTTGACTCAAATCCTTTCCCTGACAACCCTTGTATCATGTTCTTCTTCCTTTCCACTCTACTCTCATGCAGCTCTCTTCACACTAGTGTTCTTATCCTTCTCTTACCCACTCTCTCTAACTTGTTCCTTTTTTTCATCACTCTCCTCTTAATGTCAATTGCCATCTCTTATGTTCTTGACTCAAATCCTTTCCTTGACAACCCTTGTATCATGTTCTTCTTCCTTTCCACTCTACTCTCATGCACCTCTCTTCACACTAGTGTTCTCATCCTTCTCTTACCCACTCTCTCTAACTTGTTCCTCTTTCTCATCACTCTCCTTTTAATGTCAATTGCCATCTCTTACCTTCTTGACTCAAATCCTTTCCCTGACAACCCTTGTATCATGTTCTTCTTCCTTTCCACTCTACTCTCATGCAGCTCTCTTCACACTAGTGTTCTCATCCTTCTCTTACCCACTCTCTCTAACTTGTTCCTCTTTCTCATCACTCTCCTCTTAATGTCAATTGCCATCTCTTATCTTCTTGACTCAAATCCTTTCCCTGACAACCCTTGTATCATGTTCTTCTTCCTTTCCACTCTACTCTCATGCAGCTCTCTTCACACTAGTGTTCTCATCCTTCTCTTACCCACTCTCTCTAACTTGTTCCTCTTTCTCATCACTCTCCTCTTAATGTCAATTGCCATCTCTTATCTTCTTGACTCAAATCCTTTCCTTGACAACCCTTGTATCATGTTCTTCTTCCTTTCCACTCTACTCTCATGCAGCTCTCTTCACACTAGTGTTCTCATCCTTCTCTTACCCACTCTCTCTAACTTGTTCCTCTTTCTCATTACTCTCCTTTTAATGTCAATTGCCATCTCTTATATTCTTGACTCTCATCCTTTCCCTGACAACCCTTGTATCATGTTCTTCTTCCTTTCCACTCTACTCTCATGAAACTCTCTTCACCTCTGTGTTCTCATCGTTCTCTTACCCATTCTCTGACACACCCTGTAATTTGTTTCTCTTTCTCTATACTTATGTAACCCCCCCCCCTGCGCACCAGTGTCAGTACTGCCTTGCTTAGGGGGGAAATGATAAAAAAAATTGTGCGAAATTATAAATATACTAGCAGCATAGCCCGGCGTTGCTCGGGTGTAATGAAAGCTTTAAAACTAATCCATGGTCCTGGAGCTCAGACTCTTTGGATGTTGGCACGAAAGACTAAAAAGCAATAGTTGTTTCCAGTTAAAATGAAACCGTAGACTGAAAGAAAAATGAATGGATGTAAGTCAAAGTTTGATTTCCTGGTATCGATATCAAATAAGGTTTTTTCGTCGTAAACTGAATTTTGAAGGCTAAACAAGTCCTCTGAGTAAATGGTATCATGGTTGATACCAAGAACTACAATTATACCTACTCACCCGAAGCAAAAACTAAAATAAAAGGGCTGAAAAAAAAATACAGACATAAAGGCAGATAAACAGACACACACACACACACACACACACACAAACATTTTGCCGTTTATATATATTATCGATTTTCTGCACTACTGTAAGAACTGCAACCTTGAAACTTCTAAATATCGTTTCTTATGTCTTTGTCTATGAGTGTATCAAATTTGATCAAAATTGGACCATTCCTTCTATAACCCGATTTTTTCGATTATCGATTTTCGATATTTATCGGAGGTACCTCGACACAAAACCTAGCTAAGAACACTCGCAGACGCTTATCGTACAACTGTGTAAATTTTCAAGAAAATCTGTTCAGCCGTTTTGGAGTCTATAGGTAACGGACACACACACGCAGACACACACACACACATACACACACAGAGACAAAGTTCCATTGATAAATAAGTTTAGATATAAAGTACTTCGTGATATAAGAAGCAAACATTTTAGAACATTTTTTTGTATTTCTTTAAGACTTTATGGACTGCCAGAGATTCCTTTAATGAGTTTATCTGGACCTTTTCACAACTGGAATTATCATGTCTTCATGTACTACATTTTTAAGATTTCTTGAATCTTTTCATTTGTACCCCCTTCCTTCTTTAAATAATGACCGTCATTCGTATTTATGGTTGTTATTGCAATATTTTGTTATCGTTGTTAAGCTCAAGTATTTAATAATGCAACAGGAGAATTTCCACAGGTATTTTCTTGTCATCAAACTTGTTACAATGTCAAATAATGTCTGCTATAGTGAAATAGAAAAACTTGTCAATTTCAAATCTTTTCATTTGTACCCCCTTCCTTCTTTAAATAATGACCGTTATTCGTATTTATGGTTGTTATTGCAATATTTTCTTAAAGTTGAAGGTCAATTATTTAATGATGCAATAAGGGAATTTACAAGGGCATTTGTACTAGTGAAGTTCATTATTCATTAAATATTATATACGAGAAAATTCAAATAGGAAATCCGTGAAATTTTTAAGGGTACTGCTAATTGTTATTATTATTATTATTATTATTATTATTATTATTCACAGGGTCTGTGGTCAACACTGGACGACTTGAAGTTTCAATCGCTATCTACTGTTTTCTTGATTTCTCTTTAAATTTTCTCGCTCCTTCTCTTCTTTCTTATTTTTTAACACTCGGTAACCCCTTTACTGCCTGACTGGGGGTGAAATGATTTTAAAAAAAGAGCCTCGTCTCAATATTCCTGTAGTCTTTACAGTATTTATATGTATTTCTGAGATGAGGTAGTATTTGCAGTATTTACATTATTCGGACTATTTTCCTCAGCTTTGTTGCCATTTGTACGAGGTTTAATAATAGATCATTCTATTTGTCTATATTTCTGAGATGAGATAGTATTTACAGTATTTACTTTATTCAGACTATTGTCCTCATCTTTGTTGCCATTTGTACAACGTTTAATAATAGATCATTCTATTTGTCTATATTTCTGAGATGAGGTAGTATTTACAGTATTTACATTATTCGGACTATTGTCCTCATCTTTGTTGTTATTTGTACGACGTTTAATAATAGATCATTCTATTTGTCTATATTTCTGAGATGAGGTAGTATTTACAGTATTTACATTATTCGGACTATTGTCCTCATCTTTGTTGTTATTTGTACGACGTTTAATAATAGATCATTCTATTTGTCTATATTTCTGAGATGAGGTAGTATTTACAGTATTTACATTATTCGGACTATTGTCCTCATCTTTGTTGTTATTTGTACGACGTTTAATAATAGATCATTCAATTTGTCTATATTTCTGAGATGAGGTAGTATTTACAGTATTTACATTATTCGGAATATTGTCCTCATCTTTGTTGTTATTTGTACGACGTTTAATAATAGATCATTCTATTTGTCTATATTTCTGAGATGAGGTAGTATTTACAGTATTTACATTATTCGGACTATTGTCCTCCTCTGTGTTGCCATTTGTACGACGTTTCAGCCGTTGGACGCTCCGGCCTTCTTCGGGTGCTAGGAATTTCTAACCGAACCCTTCATATAAATCACTGGGGTATATCATCCTTGCGCAAAGCTTCGATTGGAAGTAATGCAAGTTACTTGTTCACCACTGCTGTAGCCTAGTATTGAACTCACAACTCTAAGGGTCAAATCCGGAACTAACCAACGTTTTTATTCACTGGGCCATGTGTCCTTAAAGACAAGAACAATTGAATTTTTGGGACTTATAAATCTAATGTCCAGTAATCCTTTCTTACCAGCGTTCATACTGCAATTTTTGATGTTAATGGTTTTCTTTAGTATTTTACCAGAGCTCATATTGCAATTTTTGACACTAATGATTTTCTCTGGCACTCCGTATTACTGGTTCCCATATTGTGTTCATCTCTATGCTTGGTCGGCTGAGGAGATTTTTGAAGCCTTGCGTAGGTGCTGATTCCTTTTAGTTTACGTAGTTTCTAGTGGCATTTTCTATCTATTATTTCAACTTCATCCCATAGGGATTTCTATGCTTGGTTGGCTTAGGAGATTTTTGTAGCCTGGCATATGTGCTGATTCCTTAGGTTTACGTAGTTTCCAGTGGCATTCTCTATCTATTATTTCAACTTCATCCCATAGGCGAGCGGTGATTCGCATTCTCCCTTCAAATATGAAGCACCTGAAGTAGGCCGGAGCGTACAATATCGTACAAATGGCAACAAAGATGAGGACAATAGTCCGAATAATGTAAGCACTCTAAATACTACCTCATCTCAGAAATACAGACAAATAGAATGATCTATTATTAAATATCGTACAAATGACAACAAAGATGAGGACAATAGTCCGAATAATGTAAATACTGTAGTCTTTACAGTGTTTATCATTTTAACTTTTAAATTAATCAGAAGTCGAATCAAGTTAATTATTTAAATAGTTTTTGTATTCTAATTTCATTTGAATTTTTTATGTAATCACCGTATTATAGCTGCAGCTCTAAGCTTCATATTATTCAAGAGCTTAGGAACCTTGATTGATTAGCTTCTTTTATTGTTTATTAACTCTTTGCAGACTATTTAAAACCAGAAAATACTTTAAGACTGTAGGAATGTTTTTAGATAAATGGTTTTATATATATATATATATATATATATATATATAATTGTATCGCCCCAAGCAAGGCATTATGTTGTGCAGGCGTTTACATAGGATAGATAGATAGATAGATAGATAGATAGATAGATAGATAGATAGATAGATAGATAGATAGATAGATAGATATGAAGGAACTGAAATAGATAGATAGATAGATAGATAGATAGATAGATAGATAGATAGATATGAAGAGACTGAAATAGATAGATAGATAGATAGATAGATAGATAGATAGATAGATAGATAGATATGAAAGAGACTGAAATAGATAGATAGATAGATCGATAGATAGATAGATAGATAGATAGATAGATAGATAGAGAGATTGAAATAGATAGATAGATAGATAGATAGATAGATAGATAGATAGATAGATAGATATGAAGAGACTGAAATAGATAGATAGATAGATAGATAGATAGATAGATAGATAGATAGATAGATAGATATGAAGAGACTGAAATAGATAGATAGATAGATAGATAGATAGATAGATAGATATGAAAGAGAGACTGAAATAGATAGATAGATAGATAGATAGATAGATAGATAGATAGATAGATATGAAGAGACTGAAATAGATAGATAGATAGATAGATAGATAGATAGATAGATAGATAGATATGGAAAGAGACTGAAATATATAGATAGATAGATAGATAGATAGATAGATAGATAGATAGATATGAAGAGACTGAAATAGATAGATAGATAGATAGATAGATAGATAGATAGATAGATATGAAGAGACTGAAATAGATAGATAGATAGATAGATAGATAGATATGAAAGAGCTAAATAGATAGATAGATCGATAGATAGATAGATAGATAGATAGATATGAAGAGAGCCTGAACTAGATAGATAGATAGATAGATAGATAGATAGATATGAAGAGACTGAAATAGATAGATAGATAGATAGATAGATAGATAGATAGATAGATAGATAGATAGATAGATAGATAGATAGATAGATAGATAGATAGATATGAAGAGACTGATAGATAGATAGATAGATAGATAGATAGATAGATAGATAGATAGATAGATAGATAGATATGAACAGACTGGGGAGAGATGTGAATACTGCAGAAATGAGAGCATGAGAGAGAGAGAGAGAGAGAGAGAGAGAGAGAGAGAGAGAGAGAGAGAATGCAAGTTAGTGAGATAGAAGATGACTATTGACTTCACATTTAATTTTTTGGAGATTCTAACTGTCGTGGAAGAAAAAAAATGGAAGGGAATTCCACAGGCGGGAAGTGCGAGAAAAGAAGCTACTGGAGTAGAATTTGCGTTTACATTTTATTGCTTTCACAGTAAAAGGGTGGGACCTATTTGCTAGTGTTGTGGCTCGAGCAAATTTATATATAGGGGGCACTAGTGAGTTAAGTTCATCGGAGCAGAAGCCGTGAAAGTATTTGTAGAAGAGACACAGGGAAGCCACATTGCACCGGTGAGAAAGTGACTGTATCTGAGCTGCCAAGTCGGGATCTATCACATTGCAGATTCTTCGTTGATTTTGTCAAGGACACCCAGGTGGATAGCAGGAGCACCCGACCAGATATGGCAGCAGTATTCCATGCAAGGATGAATGGTAGATTTGTATATGTGCAGGATTGTTTCAGATTGGAAAAACTTCCTGGCCCTGCACAGAGAACCAACCTTCTTAACGGCGGATTTAGCTATGGATTCTATGTAGACATCCCACTTGAGGTCTGTTGTGAGTGTTAACCCGAGGAGGCACAGTGATACAAAGCTTGCTAATTAACCCATAGCTTGGGAGTGAAGAGGCGGATTCATATCTTTCTGAAGGTTATTTGCGCGTAGGTGAATATAAAGAACCCAACCGGAAATGGAACTCGACTCTCCAATTCTGAGCCATTATTCATTACACACTAATAGAGCCGACCTTACATAATCTGGTATTTTCGAGCGTTCACCCGTCTAAGTATTGACCAGGTTCAATGTTGCTTATCTAGTGAACATCCTGAGAAATAGTGCTTTTTTTGTAATAAATCAAAAAGATGGCACTGAATTGTCAGAATTAGTCCATTGTAACACGA
Source organism: Ascarosepion bandense (assembly GCA_037127315.1). Lineage (NCBI taxonomy): Eukaryota > Metazoa > Mollusca > Cephalopoda > Sepiida > Sepiidae > Ascarosepion > Ascarosepion bandense. Next base: position 2,849,808 of record JBBBDQ010000445.1, read on the forward strand.
ATCATAACAATCTAGTAAAAAAAAAAAACCCAAAAAAACTCGTGCACACACTTTATGACAGGTACTTCAACTAGTAAACAATATTTTTTTAATTAAGATAATAGTGGTTTTAGGGATACAAATCTTACTAATTAATCCATAAAGTGGGAAGAAGAGATTAATTCATAACTTTCCAAAGGGTATATGAGCAAAAGTGAATATAACGAACCCAACTGGAATTGGAACACAGTTCTCTGTGATTAACAATTCAAAAACATTACCCATTGCACCAACCTAACATCCAAGTTTACAGTACATGGTATTTCTAAGTACTGATCAGGCTTGACGTTGCTTAACTTCGTACGGGAACTGATGCTTCAATGTGATGTGACCGTAAGCTAATTTTACTACTCGTTAATTAAAACGTACAGCACCTGCTATTCCCAAGCGCTCACTCATCTAGGTTATGACCAGGCTCGACATTGCTTAACTTCGGTGATCGTATGGGAAATGATGTTTCACTACTCAAGTAATATTTGTGCCTAAGTGAATCTAACGAACCCAGTTGGAATTGGAACTCCGCATTCCGATTAACAATTCCGAGCTATTATCACCACTCGCATATCCAAATTTACAGCACGTGGTCATCCCCATGTAGTCACCCATCCATATACTGACCAGGCTTTCCGTTGCTTAACTTCAGTGATCGTACGGGAACCAATGTTTCAACATGATGTGGCCGTAAGGCTTGGATACCTTTAAGCTTATCATTCGAGAACGAGTGACAGCAAGTCATGTCTTATTTTGGTACAGGATATTCAGGTCTCTCTCTGACCATAATTATTATTATTATTATTTAACATTTTTTTCCACAGGCCCCTTCCGTTTCCTTTATTTGCGGACATCTCCTCCTCCTCCTCCTCCTCCTCCTCCTCTTCCTCCTCCTCTTCTTCTCCCTCCTCCTCTTATTTTCTTCATTTTCTTCTTCTTCACTCTCAACATTCTCTTGTCTTTTTTTTTTTGCTTTTTTATTTCCAACGGCTCCCCTCCTCGCTTCCCTCTCCTCTTCGTTAATTCTCATCTCCTTCTCCTTCTTTACTGCCAGCGGCTTATCATCCTCTTCACTACTCTCAGCACCTCCCTTTTAATCACCTTTACTCCTCTTTCTATTCCTCTCTACTCCCGGGGGTCCTCCCCCTCTTCCTATTCTTTTCTAGTCACTGTGTACCCCTCCTCCTGTTGTATTTCATTCTAAGCGTCCACCTCATCCCCTCCTCCTTCTCCTCCTCTTCATAACTCTTACCCTTCTTTACTTTCCTGCTACCCTTCTTCATTACTCCCAACAAACTTTTCCTCCTCTCTACTCCCAATGCCTTTTTTCTCCTCTTCCTCACTCCCGGTATTTTAGTCTTTTTCCTCCTCCTACTTCTTTCTCTTCTTTTTTTCGTTTTTACTCCCCTTGTTCCCCACCTCCTCTTGCTGTTCTTGTTCTTTATTCTCAGCATCCCCTCCACCCCTCCTGTTTCTTCTTTACTCCCGGCGTATTTCTGCCCCTTCTACTCTTCTCTTTCTTCTTCCTTTTCTTAATACCAGCGCCCTTCTCCTCCACCTCTCTACTCCAAGCGCCTTCTTTTTCTTCTTCAATATTACTCCTCCTTTTCATTATTCCCGGCGTCGTCGTCGTCCTCCTTCTTTTTTACGCCCAACGCCCTCTTGTTTTTCTTACTCTCCGCCTCTTTTTGCTTTTTTTTTTGTTGATTGTACTTCGTTACTCCCAGCATCCCCCCCCAAACTCCTCCTCCTCCTCCTCTTCGTCTCCCTCGCGACCTCCCCCTCCTCTTGCTTTTACTACTAACTGCATATTCTTCTCTTTCTTCTTCTTTATTAGTACGTCACTTGTTCGTCAGTGTCGTATTTTCCCCCGTTCTAATGTTAGTAACGATTTTCAGGGCGCGTGTCTTGCGAATCCTGATTGAAATGACGCTCAATATCGCAAATTTCGTCACGGGCGCAGCCATACACTCAACTAGCTGTTTGTTCCGTAAAGTATCTTCTTAGCACACGCAAATCCAATCCCCGCACACACAGGCAGGCACGCACGTGTGTGAGTACCGACACACACATTCACACACATAAGTATATATGTGTATACTTGTAGATTTTTGAGTGTAAATACACTAAAATCTGTAATAAGTATTTGTAATATATATATATATATATATATATATATATATATTTTTTTTTTTTTTTATCATAAAAATCATATCACCCCGAGCAAGGCGGTAACGCCACTGATGTGCAGGGGGCTACGTAAGAGTGAAAAGATTGGAAAAAAGAAAGCCGGAAACCACATCCTGAACAGGGAACAAGGGATGAGCCTCTACACCTGTACAATAGACGTGGGTGGAGTGTGAACCGGGCGATAAGTGAAAAGGACTCAAGGTTTTTTTTTTTATTTTGAGTACTCTGGCATTTATTTTATTATAAACAGTGCTCAATATAATGAGTATTATAGAGCTTAATATAATATAATTATATGGTCATAACCATATATATATATATATATATATATATATATATATATATATATATATATATTACAAATTTGAAAAAACAGTAGCTGCTCTAGCATCTACGCATCGCACATTCAGTAGTGAATTTGAACACTCTAAATACTGGCGAATGTTTACATGGTATATCACGCTAAAAGTCTGCCTTTTTCTACCGAGCGCCTATAGCTCAGAGGTAGAATCGGCGACTGACGTCAATTCGGTCGGGTTTCAATTCTGGGTAAAAAGCAATCGGATGTCTAATCGTACTGATGAGCTGTGATACAGCGAAACAGATCTGCCTGCGGATGACTACACACACACACACACACACACACACACATATATATATATATATATATATATATATATATATATTAATCATTGTTTAATTACTTAGTTTCTGGTCATAATAAGATTAAACCAGTGCACATTTGTGTTTAATGCAATTATATTGTAGAACTTTTGAAAATTTTCCACTTGTAAACGAGTAATTATGCGACCTAGGTTTCTACCATGAATGGTGTTTTCAGGCGATTTTCAATAACTGTTATATATTTTCAATAATTATTGAAAATCGCCTGAAGACACCACTCATGGTAGAAACCTAGGTCGCATAATTACTCGTTTACAAGTGGAAAATATATACATTAATTACTTAGTTTTTGGCCATAATTAAATTTGACCAGTACACAGTTGCATTAAAAAGTGTTCAATACATTTATATTGTAGAACTTTTGAATATTTTTCATTTGGAAATGAGTTATTTCTGCAGCCTAGATATTTTTGGTATTTTCAGACAATTTACAAGAAGTTATTGTAAATCGCTTGAAGATCCCGAAATGTTGAAACCGAGGTTGCGAAAATAACTCATTTCCAAATAATATAGATATTGTGTATTTGGGCAGACATTTCGCTTTTATGCAGTCTTTATTGAAAATGACAGACAAGGTATTATCGTATATGTTTTATATATACACACACACACACACACACACACACACATATATATATATATATATATATATATATATATATATATATATAATTTTTCGGGTATTCTTATGATATTTTTTCTTTTAAAAACACAAATTATGCAGCAATTATCCAAATGTTTTGTGTTTCCGAGCGCTTTCAGCTATACTTTTAGCCATTATCAAGGGTGAATTTTATTTTACGTGTAACTGAATATGTGTAGAGTTTATGTATGTAGAGTCATTTGTGTTATATTCCGAACACGGCAAGCACATTGTTACCATGTTCATAACTGATACTACTAAGGGTAAGATTTATGAGCACACACACACACACACACACACACACACACATATATAGTCATCCGCAGACAGAGCTGTTTCGCTGTATCACAGCACATCAGTACGATTAGACTCCGATTGCTTTTAAACCAGGATTGAAACCCGACCGAATTGGCGTCAGTCGGCGATTCTACGTCTATATATATATATTACCAAAAACGGGGAAGAACACATATATTAAAACCCACTGTTCAATCAATTACTTTTATAAAGAGTGCTCGATACAGTGTAGAGCTTAATATTATAATTTTGCTATTACAATGGTTTATAAAAGCATTATATCACTACACAAAAATTTTCATGTTTCAGAACAATACTCTTCTTCTTCAGGTGATCATAAATAAAAACCCATCGATACTGAAATGTAAAATAATGATAACTAATTAATATTAATCGTATTAAAAAACAAGATATTATTATTATTATTATTATTATTATTATTATTATTATTAATGACAAAAACATGTCTGCGAAGGTTTTTGATAAAATATCGATAAGCAAAGACAAAGGCCCTGAAAATGAAAATAAATAAGTAAATAAAAATAAATAAATAAATAAATAAATAAAACGAGGGCACTTAAAAAATAAAACTGCTCCTGTTCCTATTGTTGGAGCTTTGGGTCTGATAAAGAAAAGAACCCAACAAACATTCAGTAAAAATCATGGTACCCCAAGAAATCTAAAAAAAAAAAAGAAATATTCTAACAAGAATAGCCCATATTCCATCTTTGGGCAATTCATTTTTTGTTAATGGCTATCATTTTAGTGGAAACAAAGAAGCAAAAAGGCAACATTCGTTTACTCAAGGTCATTTATTATGTCCCGGAATGTGATTATAAAAGAAATACCGGACAAAAATTTTTTAATAATAATAATAATAATAATAATAATAATAATAATAATAATAATAATAATAATGTGTGTTTGTTTTGAACTTTGATTTTTTTTTACAAAATGGTCAGTGGAAAATGTCATGAAACCATTTTTGACCTTAGGTCTCTGGTTGGCACCAGAAAGAAACTGTGTATACTACAGAAATCAACAACAACAACAACAACAACAACAACAACAACAACAATAATAATAATAATAATAATAATAATAATAATAATAATAGTGATAGTCGGTGCACTTGGAATGATAAAAAACGGAACAAAACAACATATTGAAAGAATCCCTGGAAACCCCAGCTTAAGAGATATACAAAAAATTGTCTTGTTAAGTACAGCCTACACACTAAGGAGAACTTTGTCTGTGTAACGTTAGAGATGTTATGGGAGATATGAAAAAACATGAAATGGAGTCATAAAAACACACCGCTATCTGCCTTAGGTCTTCCTGCAGATTTGGTAGGTAGTGCGACCATAGCAGAAATCGAATTATAATAAAAAATGAAATAATAATAATAATAATAATAATAATAATAATTTTTATTATTATTTAAAATTATCGTTATATTATTTTTAAAAATTATTAATATTTATAAATTTCTATTTGTAAAAATTGTTATTGTTATTGTTTTTTTTTTTTGTTGTTGTTGTTTTGTTTTTTCATTTTTTTATCATTCCAAGTGCACCCACTATCACTGGCACGATACTTGCTTTCAATTTCCACATTTTTTAATTTCCAGGTCTTTATATTTTGACAGTTTTTCGAGTTGTTGTTGTTGTTGTTGTTGTTGTTGTTATTATTATTATTATTATTATTATTATTATTATTATTATTATTATTATCTATATTCATACAGCTGCTCACGTCTCACTGACTACTCGCTTTACGAAGAAACTGAAAATGCCGTAAGTGATTGATGGACAGAGTGGAGTAGGCCACGCCCACCTTGATGAGTTGCCCATCTCTTCGACGGCACTTCTCTTACTTATCACTAGGATAATCAACAGCATCACCATCATCATCAACGCCATTTCTGGTCATAATAATAATAATAATTATAATAGCAACAACAATATCAATTAAAACGTGTATATATTTTGACTCGGGTGGGACGGGCTGAAAAACGTCGAATAGAGAGAAAGAGAGAAAGAAAAAGAGAGAGAGTTTTTTGTTGTTGTTGTTGTTGTTGTTGTTGTTGTTTTTTTGAGAGTGAAAAGACTTTTCGGGTTGATTTGATTAATGTGTGGGTTGTATGTTGGCACTGGTATTTAATGCCGTCCGTATCAAGTCTTTGACATTAGTGTGAAAGAGGGAAAACGAGAAACACACACTTGCGGACACACACAGACCCATGTCAACACCAAAAACATCGGCCAAACTAAATAGCTTCGTTTTTGTCGTAACAATTTGCCTCATCAATCCAACCTCTTTAGCCACCGACTCCGAGCCCTCTGCTTTTGACTGAAAAAAAAAAGGACCTTACACAGGTAAGTCTTATATTATAACGTTAAATTGAATTTAGTAATTTGGCTATTTTAATTATTATTTTTTTTTTTTTACAGTATTTATTTTATAGTATATATTATTTAACTTTATCATGAATTTATTCATTTTAAGCAGGGCGGCAAAAACTGATTAAATCAGACGTTAACTATTTTCATGTGGAGAGGTGTTTAATCAGGAATTACGTTTTTAAGATTTTCTGTTCTATATTTTTACCTGATCCACTCATAAAATGAACGTTTTTAGATATAAAAACATGTTGAATATTATTAATCTATTGTAAATATTGTTTGTTTTGATTTTAAATACACAGTTACTTTTGGGGTTTTTCGCTTCGAGTGAGTTTTATAGACGTTTTTATTTTCTCAAATAAGGCATGAAAGTTTTATAAGTACATTCTTCAGGAAATGAAAAATGAAGTTTGATTTTTGTTTCGTTTTGTTAACAAAGGTCTGGAATGATTTTTTAGTCAAAAGGTACAGCTCACCTCGAGTATTGTCATAGACTGCAGTCAAGAGGTCAAATCTTGTCTTCTATTAAATACCCAGTTTCAGCTAAAAAGTGAGGGGGCTAAAGAACGCACTAGTACTCCCTAACCACCCTCATAGCACCGTGGATAGTGTTTATTGATTTCAAAATGCCCAATTTTCCTTGAAACAAAGCGGTTAAAAACCATTCTTCGAAAATGTAAAGTAGATACTTTTCTTTTCTTTTCTTTTATATCAAATAATAATAATAATAATAATAATAATGATAATAATAATAATAATTGGAATGGGAATAATATCAAAATAAGCTAAAAAGAAGGCCTAAAATAAGGGAATTGTAAAAGAAAAAGAAAAAAAAAATAATTAAAAATCACTTTTCTGGATATTTCTCACATCTTGCGTAGAATTTTCTCGATAGAACGAGGGGACCCGTGCTTTCAAAAATGATGGCAAAATATTTATATCGGTAAAATGACGGCAACATATTTTGCTATTGTATGTCTATTCATGAACGTGACAGGAGGGATATATACACTACCGCCCATAATTATAAGGCCACCCCAGTGTTTTAAAAATGATGTATTTCATACTATTTTTTAGTATTTATTGCCAAGTGAATAATTGTAAATGAAAATAGAATGGTTCTTTTGTTAATATTGCACAATAACATGTGCATCAAATGAATTTATAAATATTTATTAATTACTCATATTGCAGTTTCATCAATAAAAGAATGAAAAAAAAATTTAAGGTGATTCAGACGAGTTCATCTTACTTTCCTTGCCTTGTAAAATTTTAATTCCAGTTGAATTCCTTGCATTCACTTATGCACAAATACCCTAGGGAAAAGTATTAATCCGTCTCTTCCCTCCAGTTATGGGTTAAATAACAGGACAGATTGGTTTCTATAGCCTTGGCGGGCAACCAGTCTACCGCAGAAAGTGATGGCAACCTACTGCGGGATAATATTCTACCCAGTCAGTCATGTCTCTTTCAAGACATGATTGCCCAAATTGTGTATCACGTATGGCACTTAACTGATTGACTGAATAATAACAAAAGAACCATTCTATTTTCATTTAGAATTGTCCACCTGGCAATAAATACTAAAAATAGTATGAAATACATCATTTCGTTTAAAAAACTGGGCAGGCCTAATAATTATGGCCGGTAGTATATATATATATATATATATATATATATATATATATATAAAATAAGTAACCTAGAGAGACAACGAACCTGTCCGTTGGCTCTTTAGGTTAGTTATTTACTTAGTTTGCTCTACTTGCATATTGAGCGTTTTTTGTTTTAGGTTACTCGTCTCGGTTTTTGTTTCTTTGGGCTACGTACTTTGACTGATGTTCAAGTGCTTAGCTCGTTCTTTTTTTATTACCATTTTTTCCTTCCGCGTATGTACTCTGAGGGTTTTTCGAAATGAGTATAGCGATAAGTCTGCATACATATATATATATATATATATATATATATACGTGACAGGAGGGATATATACATTATATATATATATATATATATACATATATATATATATATATATATATATACATATATATATATATATATATATATATATATATACGCACACACACAATGAAGAGGTTGATCGCAATTACATTTATTTTTCTTTCTGATTGCATGATACCATCTTCTGAACAAGAACTTGCTTTTTGAAGTCTCTGGATGAGACTACAACTACTACTACTGTTATTGCAATTGCTACTACAACTACTACTTCTAATAATAATAAAAATAATCATACACTTGGAGAAGAGTGCGATTTCAGAAAAGACAGTGTTTAACAATGTTTCGACAGTACGTCTGCCTTCGTCATGTTATGCTTAAAAAATGTATACAGGTATAAAAATATGAAAAAATTACAATTTTTTTTATATTTGTTATATTTTATACATGCACGCAATTTTTAAACATAACGTGAAGAAGGCAGACGTACTGTCGAAACATTGTTAAGCATTGTATCTTTTCTTTTCTATTTTTAGATCGTGATCTTCTATAAGTCTTGAAAAATATTGAAAGATGTCACATAAATCAATTTGTTAAATAATAATAATAATAATAATCGCCAATTCCATGGCAAATGTTCATATGAGCTCCATTCTTTTGCTCCACCTATTCAAACCTCAGGCATTAACATAGTCTTGTCAGGAAAACCATATTCTTCAGTCTGCAGATTCTTTCACACAGATGCAACGTTGCAATCCTGTCGCCAATCTCTTTCTATCTATATAGCAAATGCTCACATGAGATTTAGTCTTTAGTTTCACGTGTTCGAATCTTCACAGAAGAAACAGGCCATGTCAATTCCATAGAGTCCAATCACGCTCATTTCTCTCAAATGTAAAAAAAAAAAAAAAAAAAAAAAAAATTCTACCAAGCCAACGTTTTAAAGACTTCTACCTAGGTACTTCCCTAAAACAATGCAATATTAACCTCTTCAAGTCAAGGGTCAATTATTATCTATTTTACTCGTCTTCATAGATTTCACATTCTGGTTCATTTATATCACCCACCTCATTCATTGTAACCGTAGCCCTCTACCCTGAGCGGCTCTCGAACCTTTTATTAAGCAAAAGTTAATATAAAGTAATTATGAAAAGTAATTTTTTCCAACTGAAATTTAGTCACGGAGGGTTACTTATTTCAGTAACATTAAACGTTTGGCTAAAACCGAATTAGCATAGTAGTTTAGTAAACTAACTTAAGAGGTTAGTAGACTATCTAAGGAGAAGCGAAAATAAAACAATATTAATGTTTGTTTCATTTGAAAAAAAAAAAAATATATATATATATATATATATATATATATTAAACCCAAAGGAATGGCCATAAAGGCTGTAAAGGACCATAACTTATCATCTACCGTTAAATCTGTCTATAAAATGTTCAACACGCCCATAAATAACCTCTATCCCCTACCTCTTCCCTCTTTTCGTTCAAATTCTAACTTACAACTTTAATTTCACGTTTTCCACCCCACCTATCTCTCACACATAATTCGCCAATATAAAATAAAGAATTTCTATTTTCTTTTCCCACTACCCGATGAGACATTGTCCTTTCAATATCGAAACAAAATGTACAATTTGTAGTAGTTGATAATTTGTACATGTTCTAAACTATCATTTATAATAAATATTCATAGCTCTATTTTTATATTGAACACTGTTTTAAATTAATATTTTAAACGTTGTTAATTTTTTCTTCGTTCCTTATTCACTTGGATATATATATATATATATATATATATATATATATATATATATATATATACCTTACAAAAAAGTGAAAGAACACGTAGATTAAAACCCACTGTTCAATCATTTACTTTTATAAAGAGTGCTTGATGCAGAGTATAGGTTAATATTTTAATTCTGTTATTACAATGATATATAAAAGCACAAAACTTTCATGTTTCAGAACAATACTGTTAATATATCTGAAATTATTTGTTTGAACTATATTTTTGATCGATACTCGTATTTAAGTAGATATTCTGTTTATAATCAAACAGTATTATATATTTATTTCTACCGGCCTGATTATTTAAGATAATCATCATGTTACGGAAATTAACGAAGATTAACGAAAATGGTTATAAACAACCGACAATTTGAAATGATTTGTTTGAACATTATTTTTGATCGATACTCGTATTTAAGTAGATATTCTGTTTATAATCAAACAGTATTATATATTTATTTCTACCGGCCTGATTATTTAAGATAATCATCATGTTACGGAAATTAACGAAGATTAACGAAAATGGTTATAAACAACCGACAATTTGAAATGATTTGTTTGAACATTATTTTTGATCGATACTCGTATTTAAGTAGATATTCTGTTTATAATCAAACAGTATTATATATTTATTTCTACCGGCCTGATTATTTAAGATAATCATCATGTTACGGAAATTAACGAAGATTAACGAAAATGGTTATAAACAACCGACAATTTGAAATGATTTGTTTGAACATTATTTTTGATCGATACTCGTATTTAAGTAGATATTCTGTTTATAATCAAACAGTATATATATATATATTTATTTCTACCGGCCTGATTATTTGGTTATGTTGGTTATTCGTGTTCGAGAGGTCTAAGACGCGCCAGATCAATTGGTAGCTTCCCCTATGTGGATAGGGGTTGCAGGTTCGAATCCTGCCGAGTGACACACATTTTCGTAACAAAAATTTATCGTAAATAACCAAGCCGGTAGAAATATATATATACTGTTTGATTATAAATAGAATATCTACTTAAATACGAGTATCGATCAAAAATAATGTTCAAACAAATAATTTTGAATTGTCGGTTGCTTATAACCATTTCGTTAATCTTCGTTATATATATATATATATATATATATATATATATATATATATATATATATATATATATATATATAACGAAGATTAACGTTATATATATATATATATATATATATATATATGGTGTGGTATGTAGGTGTTGTCAATATGCATTTTCCTGTATTGTAAAGGTGTATCTTCAAATGTTGTGCGATAGAACTTGCATCCGACAAATGGAGTGTAAGATATTTTGATATTATAATTGTCGTCAAGCCAACATATTTTTTTTATTCATTTCACTCCAAGAAAGGCAGTTTTACTGCCGCTGTTGTGCAGGGGTTACATATGGGGGGGGGGGGGGAAAGTGATGAGAAAGGGGGCTTAGTTATAGGGGATGTCAGAAGGAGGGTAATAGACAAATGAGAATTCCGGTCTAATGGGAGTGGAGTGGATAGAGAAAAGAGATTGAGAGAAAGGATGCGAGTTAGTGAGATAGGAGATGTCGATTGACCTTACATTTAAATTCCTAGAGATTGTAGCTGTCGGGGAAGCAGGTATAGGGAAGGGGATTCCACAGGTGAGAAGTGCGAGAAAAGAAGCAGAAATTATGTTTACATTTTATCGGTTTCACTGTAAAAGGGTGGGGCCTAGTTGCTAGTCTAGTAACTCGTGTAAATTAATACGTAGGAGGCACCAGTGAGATAAGCTCATTGGAGCAGAAACCGTGAAAGTATTTGTAGAACAGTCACAGGGAAGCCACGTCACGCCGGTGAGAGAGTGACTGCAGCCAAACTGCCAAGTCGGTATCGATCACATTACAGATTCTCCGTTGGATTTTGTCAAGAACGCTGATGTGAATAGCAGGGTTACCCGACCAGATGTGGCAGCAGTATTCAATACACGGACGGATAGTAGATTTTTATAACTGCAGGATGGATTCAGAGGGAAAAACTCCCTGGCCTTGCACAGTGAACCGTCCTTCTTAGCAGTGGATTTAGCTATGGATTCGATGTAGTTATTCCATTTGAGGTCCGCTGGGAGTGTCAGGCCAAGGAGGCGTAGTGTTTTACTCTCGGGGGGGGGGGGGCTAGCCTCTTCCATGCTAATGGTGTGTAGGAGCGATTGTCTATGATGGTTAATAGATAGCAGTTTAGTTTTGGAGACATTAAAATTTACGAGCCATTTCTTACCCAAGTCCACCACAGATTGGAGGTCCTTCCCAAGATCGGGAGCGAGGTTAGCTTTGTCAACCTCAGCAGATACTTTTTTGTCAGAAATACAATCTCTCAAAAGACATTATAAACCGGTATTTCAAAAACACAATTAGACGGAGAAGAGTTATTATTGCGTATGATTGGTAGTGTTAAATCTAGTTTAATAATACTAGCTCGGGTGTAATGAAAGCTTTAAAACTAATCCATGGTCCTGGAGCTCAGACTCAGCCTAAAGAATATTTGAAATAATAAAATAATTGCGACAATTTACCAATCGCACCTTATATATATATATATATATATATATATACTAGCAGTATAGCCCGGCGTTGCTCGGGTGTAATGAAAGCTTTGAAACTAATCCATGATTGTGGAGCTCAAACTCTTTGGACGTTGGGACGAAAGACTAAAAAGCAATAGCTGTTTCCAGTTAAAGCGAAACCGTAGACTGAAAGAAAAATGAATGGATGCAAGTCAAATTTTCATTTCCTGGTATCGATATCAAATGAGTTTTTTTTTTCGTCGTAAACTGAATTTTGAAGGCTAAATAAGTCCTCTGAGTAAATGGTATCATGGCTGAGACTAAGAACTACAATTATACCGACTTAGAGCCAAACCCGAAGCAAAAACTAAAATAAAAGGACTGAAAAAAATACAGACATATAGGCAGATAAGCAAACACACACAAACATCTTGTCGTTTATATATATATATATATATATATATATATATATATATATATATATATATATTATCGATTTTCTGCACTACTGTAAGAACTGCAACCTTGAAACTTCTGAATATTGTTTCTTATGTCTTTGTCTATGAGTATCAAATTTGATTAAAATCGGACCACTACTTCTATAATACGATTTTTTCAATTATCAATTTTCGATATTTATCGGGGGTACCTCGACACAAAACCTAGGTAAGAACAATCGCAGACGCTTATAGTACAACTGTGTAAATTTTCAAGAAAATCTGTTCAGCCGTTTCGGAGTCTAGGTAACGGACACAGACTCACACACACAAACACACAGACAAAGTTTCATTTATAAATAAGTTTAGATATAATTAGTTTTATTTTTATTTTATTTTATTTTTTACTGGGAACAATAAGGAATATATTAATACTTATGAGTTGTTTTATAATTGTTTTATAATTGTTTTTCATCTTTTTGCAATTAGAATGTATTTGATTGCAACATAGTAGGTTGTTATGCTTAAGGTTATTTGAGGAAATATAATGTTCTTTTTTTTTTTCTAATTTGTTATTCAACGATGTAATTAGAAGAGTCATTATTAATGAGAGTTTGCTCAATGTTTTTTTAATTCAGTGTAGATTTTTTTTTTTTTTTCGCGGACGAGTTAACGTTTGCACGGTTTATTAAATTGTGTATAATCGTTCCTTTGCAAAGGTCAGAACATTCGCTTTCATCGTTTAGCGTGCACGTGTTTATGATAGTTGCATTTTTTTATATGGCAAGGTCGTAATTGTAGTAATTGTATTATTATTAGTGTCTGTTAATACATCAATAAAAGGAATTGCATTGCTATTGTTAAGCTCATAAGTGAAATTAAGAAAAGAAGCATTTTTAAAATTATATATATATATATATATATATATATATATATATATATATATATATATATAACGATTTGTACCCACAGAAATTACTAATGGCTTTAAAAAGAACAGACGTCATATTGTTTAAATCCGAGGAACCTTTCGGCCAACTCTTATCAAGGGTTCTCGTTGGCTTTAATTTTAAGGGAATTAAGGAAAAGGACAAGGCAAAAGATATATATATATATATATATATATATATATATATATATATATATATATATATATATATATAACGGTTCTTCAGGGCCTGAAGAACCGTAGTGTAAAACCGCGGTAGGTTTTGGCTCACGTTTAGAATTTTTACATTACGTTCGTACTTTCGTACTATGTATCGAGCACTTTATTGTTAAGGTTTCGTGGTTTTGTTTTTCTTTCTAATGGGTACTCGTCGGATGTACGTTGTGGCGCAGTGGATATCGGCTCGGAACGAGCAATCGGGGAACCGAGTTCGAATTCCAGTTGATCTTCCTTGCATTTACTTACGCGCATATACCCTTGGGAAAGGTATTAATCCGTCTCTTCCCTCCAGTTATGGGTTAAATAATAGGACAGATTGGGTTCTATATCCTTGGTCGGCAACCTACTGCGGGTTAATCTTCTGCCCAGTCATGACATGATCGCCCAAGCGTGTATCGCGCGTGGCACTTAACTGACTGACTCGTCGTTTTGTGCTTGTACGCCGTTGGTTTCTTTTTTTGCACCCCTTTGCCCTTGGAAGAGATTCTCTTCTGGGTGTTCAGGACAAATTACAGTTGAGTTAGCGCCAATTCTAGCGGTTTAGTTTCTTATAATTGGTGTTGGTTTCAATGTGATTAGTAATATATATATATATATATATGAAGATAAAATCAGAAGTTGAGAAAGTGTTAAGAAACAGGACAATTTCGCTAGAAACTAGGAAGAGAGTCCTGGATTGCTATGTGCTGTCCGTCCTTCAATATGGCAGTGAAAGCTGGTCAATATCGTCAAAGATGAAGGAAAAACTTGAAGCAACTGAAATGTGGTTCTAGAGAAGGATGCTGCGGATATCATGAATCGAGCATTTGAGCAATGATGAGGTCTTGGAAATGATGGAAACAAAAAGGAAATTAATACTGAGCATCAGGAAGAGACAGCTGAAGTTCCTGGGACATGCAATGAGGAAGGAGGGCTTGGAGAACCTGATACTAACAGGTCAGATAGAGGGAAAAAGAGACAGGGGAAAACAGCGTATAACATATTTGAAGGACCTAATCAGGTGGATGACGGAACGAGGATTGCATGGTGTAACAGGAGAAGGCATGCTCAAGTTTTGGAAATGATGGAAACAAAAAGGAAATTAATACTGAGCATCAGAAAGAGACAGCTGAAGTTTCTGGGATACGCAATGAGGAAGGAGGGCTTGGAGAATCTGATACTAACATGTCAGATAGAGAGGAAAAGAGACAGGGGAAAGGAACGGATAACGTATTTGAAGGACCTAATCAGGTGGATGACGGAACGGGGATTACATGGTGTCACAGGAAAAGGCGTGCTCAGAGTCACCAGGGATAGGGACGACGTGGAAAGCCATGATCGCCATGATTTTTACATAAAATGACCTTTTTTTATCACATAAGAATTGTATTTAATGTCTTCGTGGACAATATTTCGAATCATTCCTTCTGAAACATGGTATTCTTTCGCAATCGACCTCATTGGGTTTCTGGGATTACCATCATCTGCTGTACTTGCCAAATAAACTCAAGTATTCTAATGAGATCAGCGTATCGGGATCGTTTCTTACGTTTTGTTACTGGCGATACATTTATATTATTCGGACTATTGTCCTCATCTTTGTTGCGATTTGTACGACGTTTCGGCCTTTGTACAGTCTGGCCTTCTTCAGGTGCTAGGAATTTCGAACCGAACCCTTTATTACAATCACTGGGGTATATCATCCTCATTCCTTGCGTAAAGCGTCGATTGGACGTCATGAGTTATCCCTCTCTAACCCTGCAAATTACTTGTTCACTGCTGGAGCCTGGTACTGAATTCACAACTTTAAAAGTTAAGTCAAGAATAGTCCGAATATTGTAAATGCTGTAAATACTACCACATCTCAAAAATATAAACAAATACAATGATTTATTATTAAACGTCGTACAAATGGCAACAAAGACGTGGACAATAGTCTGAATCATGTAAATAGTGTAAATTTTACCTCATCTCAGAAATATAGACAAATAGAATGATCTATTATTAAACGTCGTACAAATGGCAACAAAGATGAGGACAATAGTCCGAATAATGTAAATACTATAAATGCTACCTCATCTCAGAAATATAGACAAATAGAATGATCTATTATTAAACGCCGTACAAATGGCAACCAAGCTAAGGACAATAGTCCGAATAATGTAAATACTGTAAATACTGCCTCATCCCAAAAATATAGGCAGATAGAATGATCTATTATTAAACGTCGTACAAATGGCAACCAAGCTAAGGACAATAGTCCGAATAATGTAAATACTATAAATGCTACCTCATCTCAGAAATATAGACAAATAGAATGATCTATTATTAAACGCCGTACAAATGGCAACCAAGCTAAGGACAATAGTCCGAATAATGTAAATACTGTAAATACTGCCTCATCCCAAAAATATAGACAAATAGAATGATCTATTATTAAACGCCGTACAAATGGCAACCAAGCTAAGGACAATAGTCCGAATAATGTAAATACTGTAAATACTGCCTCATCCCAAAAATATAGGCAGATAGAATGATCTCTTATTAAACGTCGTACAAATAACAACAAAGATGAGGACAATAGTCCGAATAATGTAAATACTGTAAATACTACCTCATCTCAGAAATATAGACAAATAGAATGATCTATTATTAAACGTCGTACAAATGGCAACAAAGATGAGGACAATAGCCCGAATAATTGAAATGCTGTAAATATTACCTCATCTCAGAAATATAGACACATATCTCAATTGCTATGGTCAGCATTTATAGCTATGATGACTTGTACCCCTTCATTTCTTGTGTAAGCAAAGGATCTGCCATATGTAATTCTAAAATGCGGAATATATAAAGTTAAATAATATGCTGCTTTAGCAAAAATAAGATACGTCTTCAAATACTTTACGCACTCTGTATATGTATATATCATAGGAGAGAGAACAAATAGGAAATGTTTATGAATTTAACATGTTTCGCTTTTATTAAAGTTTCATAAAAAAAAATGAAATAGTAAATATAGTTTTTTCTTTTTTCTTATTTTCTGATGAAGCTTTAATAAAATCGAAACATGTTAAATTTATAAACGTTTCTCTTTGTACTTTATTCTATCATTCTGTCGGATTCTGATCTATATTCGATTCCCTCTCCTTCTCTCTTTCTCTGTCTGTCTGTCTGTCTGTCTGTCTGTCTCTCTCTCTCTCTCTCTCTCTCTCTCTATATATATATATATATATATATATATATATATCAGTCAGTTAAATCCCATACATGGTACACACTTGCGCGATCATGTCTCGAAAGTTACATGATTGACTGGGCAGAAGATTATCCCGCAGTAGGTTGCCATTATTTTCTGCGGTAAACTGATTGCCAGCCAGAGCTATAGAACCCAAGCTGTCCTCTTATTTGACTTGTAGCTCGAGTGGGAAGAGATGTATTATATTATTAAGTAATAATTAGTGGGGGATCAGTTTATTACTTCATAACAATATAAAACTGACCTCCCCTTTATGCCCAGTAGAAGACTTAATTATGTTTTCAACTATTATATTCAGTTAAATGACATACGTGATATACGCTTTGGGCGATCATGTCTCGAAAGAGACATGACTGGGCAGAAGATTATCCAGCAGTAGGTTGCCATTATTTTCTGCGGTAAACTGATTGCCAGCCAAGGCTACAGAACCCAATTTGTCCTGTTATCTAACCCTTAACTGGAGGGAAGAAACTGATTAATACCTTTTCCAAAGGTATTTACAAATCGCAACAAAGATGAGGACAGCAGTCCGAATAATATAAATACTATTGCATTTTGAGAAATAACACGATTTTTAAAAGTCACTAGACCTTTCGTCTACAAGTAAATGCAAGGAATTCAATTGGAATTCGAACTCGGGTTCCCGATTTCTCGTTCCGAGCCGATATCCACTGCATCACACACACACACACACACACACACACACACACACACACACACACACACACACACACACACACATACATATATATATATATATACATTCCCAGTTCAGATGTTTCCACCTCAAGAATTTCAACTGCTTTGATTGCTGAGCAAAAAACATAATTTATTAATCCTCTACCTTGAGTGGCTCTTCAGTCATGTATTAAGTGAAAAATACTAAAAATACTCCCTGTCGAAATAGACGACGTTCATAGACAACATTATGGTATATATAACTCAAGACCCACAGGTTGTTGGGTTATATATATATATATATATATATATATATATATATTCGAAATATAGCTTTAAGCTATATTTATGAGCTAAGGTGCTTGATATAAAGGACAGAACGTATGTAAATATATAAATTGGACATTGAGGTCAATACCAATCAGAGACAGTGGCAGAAAAATTGCGTTCGGCAATTAAACAGGTCATCCTCACTCGGTGTTCACTTGTATGTGTGTGTGTGTTTGCGTAAGAATCTATACATAAATAAAAGTATATCTGAAAAATGACATTATGAATGAAGACAAAAGGAAAACTTTTCATTGCCAACGTGTTTCATCCCCTGAGAAATCAGTCAGTTAAGTGCGATACGTGATACACGCTTGGGCGATCATGTCTCGAAAGAGACATGATTGACTGAGGAGAAGGTTATCCCGCAGTAGATTGCCATTGCTTTCTGCGGTAGACTGGTTGCCGACCAAGGCTACAGAACCCAATCTGTCCTATTATTTAACCAATAACTGGAGGGAAGAGGCAGATTAATACCTTTCCCAAGGGTATATGCGCGTAAGTGAATGCAAGGAATTCGACTGGAATTCGAACTCGGCTTCCCGATTTCTCGTTCCGAGCCGATATCCACTGCACCACGACACACATCCGTGAGAAATACGTTGCAAAAAAAAAAAAAAAAAAAAAAAAAAAAAAAAAAAAAAGGAAAAAGAAAACTTGACATTTACATCGATAAAGTATTTCGGGGAACGAAACGCGTTGGTATAGAAAAAATTGTTCTTTTGCCTTTATATATATATATATATAGTTACTAATGGAAGTATATTTGACAGTTAATACATTAGTAGATCATAAATATATGGTAATTATTATTATTATTATTATTATTATTATTATTATTATTATAATGGCTTACTGCAAATTAATAGCTATAAAGTGCTAAAACACCATCATCAGACTGATTAATAATGGTGTCTTAGCACTGAAATTTTATATCTATCACGTTACAGTATGCCATTATAATAATACTAATATTAATAATAATTACCATATATATATACATATATATATATATATATATATAAAAGATTTTCTATTATTACTATGGATAATACATATTTCACCGCTTTTATGTGATTATCGCGGCTCGTCAGACACAAATTGTACAACAGTAGGTAATCAAATATGATATATATATATATATATATATATATATATATATATATATATATAATCCTATTTACAAACATCTCTAAAATATGCGTGTGCGCGTGTGTAGGTTGGGTCACTGGGTCGGGCCAGGAAGTTTTCTCTTCCTGAATCCATCTCGCACATATACAAATCAACCATCCGACTGTGAATAGAATACTGTTGTCATATATGGTCAAGTATCCCTGTTGTTCATCTCATAGTTCGCGACAGGCTCCAAAGGCGAATCTGTAATGTGAATCTGGCAGCTCGACTCCAGCTACTTTTTCACCAGCGGGATGTGGCTTCTCTCTGTCTCTTCTACAAATATTTTCATGGCTTCTGCTTCGATGGATTTAGGTCACTGGTGCTTCCTCCACAAGAATTTACTCGTGCAACTAGGCTGGCAACATGGTCCCACTTTTTACAGTTAAATCTACCAAATGCAGCCGACAATTCTACCCCATCAGCTTCTTTTCTCGCACTCCCCGCTTGTGGAACTTCCTTCCTTATTCTTGCTTTGCTGGCGGCTACATCCTCCAGGAATTTAAATGTAATGTCAATTCCCATCTCTTATCGACTTGACTCCAGTCCTTCTCTTGTCCTTTCTACATCACTCCGTATATCTTGTTCTTTTCTTACTCTGTCTTCGCAACTGTCAGC
>JBBBDQ010000445.1:2875000-2880000 GCA_037127315.1 Ascarosepion bandense
AAATTCTAACCAAATGACTAAACATCAGTTTCTCTTCAAGCCCTTACTGCTTAGGTCGATAAATTTTCGGTACCCACTCGTATTCCACAATCAGCAACCGCGTGCAGGCATCATCAAATCATATAATAATCATTAATGTGTACTCATATATTTCACCTTGAAATATAAACGGTAATCAGTTAAGTGCCATTCGTGATACACGCTTGGGCGATCATGTCTCGAAAGAGACAACTGACTGGGGCAGCAGATTTTCTCGCTGTAAGTTGCCATTACTTTCTGCGGTAGACCGGTTGTCAACCTAGGCTACAGAACTCAATATGTCCTGTTATTTAACCCATATCTTGATGAAAGAGACGAATTAATCCCTTACCCAAGGGTATTTGCACGTAAGTGAATGCAACACATTCAACTAGAATTCGAACTCGGCTCTCCGATTTCTCGTTCCGAGCCGATATACACGGCACCAAAATGGATTACGAGGAGTGAAAGCAAAAGAGAAGACTGCGAATCCGGTGGACTGAGGGAAGGTCAATGAAGGAACGGTGTTCAAGAAGATAGAAAATGGCATTTAAATTTTTGAAGATTGTCGTCATGAGCAAAGAAACCGAAGGGAATTTCACGGGTTGTTTGAGCTTGAGCTTTGTTTAAAGGCATATTAACACCTTTGTGGGTTATTTAATGTCAAAAAAGGTAGTGTTTTAAGGTATTTTGTCTAATGTTCAGTTATAGTAAGAAGGTTGATTTAGTCAGATTTTGATAAAATGTGCACCACAACGCACATCCGTCACTAAACGCTTACAGCACCTGGTATTCCCAAGCGGTCACCCATCTAAGTACTGACCAATCTCAACGCTGCTTAACTTCGGTGATCGAGCGAGAACTGGTGTATTCAACGTGTTATGACCGTAAGCCTAAGAATCGTGTCATTTGATTTTAGCAGAAACTCTTGTGATTCGGAAGGCATTACTTCTTGGATTCACCCTTCAAGTACTTCCAAGTTTTGTTTTGATATACGTAGCAGATTTGCTCTTTGACATCTTCTCGACTAAACAGTTCACAACATGTTAAGTCAGGACTTCTGGCTAGCTACTCATGCATAAAATAGGGAGTGACTTTTCAATCAACCTGCATTTTTATCTATCTAGCGTTTAGATCAAAGAATCAAAGCAGCACCTACCTCGAGAAAATTTTGAATTCTTCCGCTAATAGAAACCACTTAGTGAATACATCCGGGTCCCCAATAAGTAAATGCGTTATTAATGGCAAGAATTGTGTTAGTAATTTGAGTGCTGACAATTTTTCGATCCTTGCCAAGTCGCACTCTATTTTCCATCTAATGGTGCTAGAGCCCATATACATAAGATCCCGGGGGCCTTCTCTCTGTAAGCAGAGGGAATGTCTCCTGGGACTTAGTATTAATGGGCTTTAGTATCCTTAAATTTTTTCCCCGCCTCATATCACTTTTCCATTTCATCTTTTAGCTATTCATTACAAAAATCCCAGTGTTTAGGCTTGATAAGTACTGGGCGAAACCAGTTGTCTTGTTTTAATAAGAAATGTCATTAAAATTCTCTATTTTTCTAGCTAATATATATATTAGTCATCCACATACAAGCCTGTTTCGCTGTATCACAGCTCATCAGTGTGGCTAGACACCTCCACTTGCTTCTGGCCGGGATCGAAACTCGACCGATTTGGTGTCAGTCGGAGTCGCTACGCCCTAAGCCATAGGCGCATGGTATCAGAGAAAGGGAATTTTAACGTGTTGTATATAAGCAGTGTATACACACGCCAGTCACCGAGAGAACTCAATTCATTTCTGAAGAGTCACGCATATAGCAGAAGTGGAAATTGTTTTTTTTTAAATTTTTTAAAATTTTCTTCTCCAGAATATATATATATATATATATATATATATATATATATATATATGGAAAGAAACTCCATTGTTATTGTCAGCCCTACCTGACAATAACAATGTCTCATTGTTTATTTACATTGTTCGGAGTGCTATATATATATATATATATATATATATATATATATATATATATTACACACTCCGAACAATGTAAATAGTGTAAATAGTTACAATATCTCATCTCAGTAATATCAACAGATGTTGAAAGTGAATATGGCAACGACGATGAAGACAACTGCCTGAACGATGAAAATAGTATAAATAATTACAATACCTCATTTAAAAAATATATACAAACAAAACCAAATCAAATTGAACGTCTGATATGGCAGAAGTATCTCATAATACACCAATGCCATCCCGAACCCTATCTCTTAAACAGCATCATCATCTTCAGATGCAGTCGGGCTTTTGAAGTTGTTACTGGTAACTCATTTCGTTTTTGGTGATATCTTTTCTGATAAACAATTCATTTTTCATAGCCTGTGATCTTTTTTTTTTTTTTTAATGGGTAGTTTTTTGTTATATATGAGCAGAAAGTTGCGGATGCAAACTGTGGTTAATTTTCAGTTACCGAAACGTCGTTGTGATTCACGTATCCAAGTGTTTTCAAAGTTATCTTCCTTGGAATTAATATTTCTCCACTGTTCTTTTTTTATCAATGAGCACGTATATTTTTTGCATTCATTATTATATTTCTCTCCCCCGTCAATATATCCGAGCAAACTGACAAATTCCTAATAACTTTGATATAACTATGGGATCTTTAGACACTGCTGAGTCTTTAAATCTCGTTGGCTTATTTGTACTATACAATCTTACATCCTATAAGGATATAAATACTGAAGATATTGCATTATACAGAGATGATGGCTTTATGATAGTGAGTAATGCCACAAATTTTAAAAGAGATAACATTAGAACGATAATATATAGAAAAAAAACCTTAACTTAAATGTAACTATTAATACAAATATAAAAAGTAGATTTCCTTGATGTAACTTTAGATTTAGAAAAGTATATATACCAACCATATAAAAAACCGAATACAAATCCTTTATATATCCACCGAAAATCTAACCATCCTCCATCTGTTATTAAAAATGTACCCTTGTCCATAGAATAAAGAATTAGTAGAAATTTAGCAAATGAAGAGGTATTTCATAAGCATAGTAATTTTTATAATACTGCCTTAAAAATAGTAGATATAAAAGCCCAAATATTAAATATGGAAAACAGGAAATCAACCCCGAAGGAAAAATAGGAATAGAAATATTATTTGGAATATAAACAAATGATTAGTAGTAAATTGGGAAAAAAAGGTCCTCGCTTTGATTAAGAAACACTTTCCGAACAATAATCCATTAAGTAAGATTTTCAATAAAAATTACTCTTAAATTAAGTATGAATAATTTAAAAAATATATAAAAAAAATCTTAATAATATTTTAAATAAAGATACAAACATAATTGAAAATAAGAATAATATAATAACTGAGATTAACAATTTGAACAGTAATAAATATAATTGTAGAAACCCTATAGATTGTCCTTTGGAAAACAGGTGCCTTATAGAATCAATTGTGCATCAATGTAAAATGTCTTCTATGGAAAACCCTAGTAATGTAAAGATTTATGCGGGTAGTACTAAGAACTCTCTGAAAAATCGATTTTTATCAATCGATTTAATAATAACTAGCAGTATAGCCCGGCGTTGCTCGGGTGTAATGAAAGCTTTAAAACTAATACACGGTCCTGGAGAAAGACTATTTGGACGTTGGCACGAAAGACTAAAAAGCAATAGTTGTTTCCAGTTAAGGCGAAACCGTAGACTGAAAAAAAATTGAATGGATGTAAGTCAAATTTTGATTTCTTGCTATCCATATCAAATAAGTTTTTTTCGTTGTAAACTGAATTTTGATGGCTAAATCAGTCCTCTGAGTAAATGGTATTATAACTGAGACTAAGAACTACAATTATACCTACTTAGAGCCAAACCCGAAGCAAAAATAAAATAAAAGGGCTGAAAAAATACAGACATACAGACAGATAAACAGACAAACACAAACATCTTGCCTTTTATATATATATATATATATATATATATATATATATATATATATATTATAGATTTTCTGCACTATTTTAAGAACTGCAACTATGAAACTTCTGAATATCGTTTCTTATGTCTTTGTCTATGAGTGTATCAAATTTGATTAAAATCGGACCACTACTTCTATAACCCGATTTTTTCAATTATCGATTTTTGATATTTATCAGGGGTACCTCGACACAAAACCTAGCTAAAAACACTCGCAGACGCTTATAGTACACCTGTGTAAATTTTCAAGAAAATCGGTTCTGCCGTTTCGGTGTCTATAGGTAACGGACACACACACTGACACACACAGACACACACACACACATACACACACAGTCAAAATTCCATTTATAAATAAGTTTAGATAGCGTCGTTATTCAGTTACCAATGTATTTTTCCCGGGCTTTCTATGACCTTTCGTTATCTTTCAGTTAAACTGGGCCTTCTACATAAAATAAATATCATCTTCCATTTGTTAGAAAATTATTGCATGGAGCGGAAGTGCTCAGTGTAACAATTATGGAGAACCTGCCGTCTGTGGAAGAGTCTCTCATTCAATGTCCCTAGTTATCTGCTGCGTCACATTTGTAACATTAGGTCATTTGTAATCATGTTAGCATATATATTACTATTTCAACGAATCTTGACGCCCTCCACTTCCATATGCTCACACTTATGTTATTAATATGATTAATAATTACGTTAATGAAATTAATTTGATGAAAAATTAATTTGCTCATGAGTTTTTTTTTCTTTTTAGTCGGCAGTATTAGATTACTTGAAACGGTATTGACTTATGACCTAATCATGTTGAAATCTGATTCATTTTGATGAACAGAAACAAACTCTTTACATAAAATAAAATAAAATAAAATAAAATTAATGTAAATTTTATTTTGGGGTTTAGGAACACCCCAAACATTATTCCATGTCAATCAATGTTATTCGTTCTTTTGTATTTTTTTTTTTGTTTCTTTTT
>JBBBDQ010000445.1:2887500-3002500 GCA_037127315.1 Ascarosepion bandense
ATTTAAATAAAGAATAGTAGCATTCGAGGCGTAATATTCGAGTGTCGTTCGAGTAATATTCGAACTAGTTACTTAGGTGACTATTGCGATCTAAACCCTTCTCTCTGTGTTGTAAGTCCTGTCTTGTTTGTCATTGTAACTATTGTACTATTCTGTGTATATTCATTTAGAACCGGATATTGTGCTGAATAATACCGCAGAACACTTTCTCTGTGTATCGTATCCACATTGGCGATACAACAAAAATATCATGAATAAAATAAATAGCAGAATTACATCAAAACCCGTGCAAATTTTTCATTTTTGTTAGTTGTACAAGTTTAATTTGTAACGTATATAAATGCAGGTGAAAAAGGCAGATGTTAGTAAAAATCTTTTCATCCTTTCTGACTGCAGAATAACATCAAAACCCGTGGAAATTTTTCATTTTGTTAGTTGTACTAAGTTTAATTTGTAACGTATATAAATGCAGGTAGAAAAAGGCAGATGTTAGTAAAATCTTTCATCCTTTCTGACTGCAGAATAACATCAAAACCCGTGGAAATTTTTCATTTGTTAGTTGTGCTAAGTTTAATTTGTAACGTATATAAATGCAGGTGAAAAAGGCAGATGTTGGTAAAAATATTTTCATCCTTTCTGACTGCAGAATAACATGTCAAAACCCGTGGAAATTTTTCATTTTTGTTAGTTGTTTTAAGTTTAATTTGTAACGTATATAAATGCAGGTAGAAAAAGGCAGATGTTAGTAAAAATCTTTTCATCCTTTCGGCTGCAGAATAACATCAAAACCCGTGGAAATTTTCATTTTTGTTAGTTGTGCTAAGTTTTAATTTGTAACACATTATATAAATGCAGGTAGAAAAAGGCAGATGTTAGTAAAAATCTTTTCATCCTTTCTGACTGCAGAATAACATCAAAACCCGTGGAAATTTTTCATTTTTGTTAGTTGTGCTAAGTTTAATTTGTAACGTATATAAATGCAGGTGAAAAAGGCAGATGTTAGTAAATCTTTTCATCCTTTCTGACTGCAGAATAACATCAAAACCCGTGGAAATTTTTCATTTTTGTTAGTTGTGCTAAGTTTAATTGTAACGTATATAAATACGAGTGAAAAAAGGCAGATGTTAGTAAAAATCTTTCATCCTTTCTGACTGCAGAATAACATCAAAACCGTGGAAATTTTTCATTTTTGTTAGATTTATTGCTAAGTTTAATTTGTAACGACTATAAATGTAGGTAGAAAAAGGCAGATGTTAGTAAAAATCTTTTCATCCTTTCTGACTGCAGAAATAACATCAAAACCCGTGGAAATTTTCATTTTTGTTAGTTGACGCTAAGTTTAATTTGTAACGACTATAAATGTAGGTGAAAAAGGCAGATGTTAGTAAAAATCTTTTCATCCTTTCTGACTGCAGAATAACATCAAAACCCGTGGAAATTTTCATTTTGTTAGTTGTGCTAAGTTTAATTTGTAACGTATATAAATGCAGGTAGAAAAAGGCAGATGTTGTGCAAAAATCTTTTCATCCTTTCTGACTGCGAACAACATCAAAACCCGTGGAAATTTTTCATTTTTGTTAGTTGTACTAAGTTTAATTTGTAACGTATATAAATACGGGTAGAAAAAGGCAGATGTTAGTAAAAATCTTTTTCATCCTTTCTGACTGCAGAATAACATCAAAACCGTAGGAAATTTTTCATTTTTGTTAGTTGTGCTAAGTTTAATTTACAACGTATATAAATGCAGGTAGAAAAAGGCAGATGTTAGTAAAAATCTTTTCATCCTTTCTGACTGCAGAATAACATCAAAACCCGTGGAAATTTTTCATTTTGTTAGTTGTGCTAAGTTTAATTTGTAACGACTATAAATGCAGGTAGAAAAAAGCCAATGCCGATAAGATAGTGAGGGTCACAAAGTAATTCCTGAGTCTCCCAATGAGGATTGGCGAGCCTTTTGGGGCATTATTGAAAATGCTGATAAATGTTACATTCGTTGAAATGATAATTCAAACAATATATTAAGGGAATTAATGAGTCTTCTTCTTTTATGTGCCATATCCCTTCAGAACGTAGGCAATCATGGCCTTCCACATCTTCCCATCCTTAGTGAATCTTAACACGCTTTTTCCTGTTACTCATTCCAGACTCTGCTTCTGCCATCTATTTGTTCATAAATCTAGATTAAAAATATGTAGAAACTAGCGTGGCCAAAAAGTGAGGGATCAGTTTTCATACTGATCATAATAGAATTGATCCCCCACTTTATATCCACATTTTTTTCTTCAGATGAACCCTGCGCTGCTATTTTTTCAAGCCCATAAATCTAGATTGAAAATAAGTAGAAACTAGTGTGGCCACAAAGTGAGGGATCAGTTTTCATACTGATCATAAATAGAATTGATCCCCCGCTTTATATCCACATTTTTTTTTGTTTATCAGATTTTGATTATGTATGAATCAATGCTGAATAGTTATTCATAACTCTTCTTTTATGTTCCGTGTTCCTTCAGGACGTAGGCGATCATGGCCTTCCACATCTTCCCATCCCGAGTGGATCTTAAAACGCTTTTTCGTGTTACTCATCCCAGACCCTGTACTGCCATTTTTTCAAGCCCATAAATCTAGATTAAAAATATATAGAAACTAGCGTGGCCAAAAAGTGAGAGATCAGTTGGACTGCCTGGACAGAAGATTATTCCGCAGTAGGTTGCCATTGCTTTCTGCGGTAGACTAGTTACCAGCCAAGGCTATAGAACCCAATCTGTCCTATTATTTGACTCATAGCTAGAGGGGGAAGAGATGAATATATTATTAACTAGTAATTAGTGGGGGATCAGTTTATTACTTAATAACAATAGAAAACTGAATCCTACTTTATGCCCAGTAGAAGCCTTAATCATGTTTTCAACTATTATATATAATCAGTCAATTAAGTGCCATACGTGATACACGCTTAGAGGATCATGTCTCGAAAGAGTCATGACTGACTAGGCAGAAGATTATCCCGCAGTAGGTTGCCATTGCTTTCTGCGGTAGCTTGGTTGCCATCCAAGGCTATAGAACCCAATCTGTCCTGTTGTTTAGCCCATAACTGAAATAAGTGAATGCAAAGAATTCAACTGAAATTCGAACTCGGCTCCTCGATTTCTCGTTCCAAACTGATATCCAATGCACCACAACGAAAATTAAAATAGCGAAAACGCTAATAGAGAATAAAGGGGTAAAACATTTGTGTGGATATATATATATATATATATATATATATATAGAGAGAGAGAGAGAGAGAGAGAGAGATCTGTCTTACATAACCTGCGACATCATTTCTGATTTTAAACTTTTCTTCTTTAATGTGCCATTAAACTTCTCAAAATTATAAATTATCGTTAATTTTAATGCTTCCAGAACGAAGCTGCTATCTATTCACCATCACAGACCATCGCTCCTACCCCACATTAGCATGGATTAGTCTCCCTGAAAGCAGAACACTGCGCCTCCTCGGGTTAACTCTCACAATATATATATTATCGATTTTCTGCACTATTGTAAGAATTGCAACCTTGAAACTTCTGAATATCATTTCTTATGTCTTTGTCTATGAGTGTATCAAATTTGATTAAAAGCGGACCACTCCTTCTATAACCCGATTTTTTCGATTATAGATTTTCGATATTTATCAGAGGTACCTCCACACAAAACTTAGCTAAGAACACTCGCAAACACTTATAGTACAACTGTATAAATTTTCAAGAAAATCGGTTCAGCCGTTTCGGAATCTATAGTTAACGGATACACACACATACACACACACAGACAAAGTTCCATTTTTTTAAAAAAGTTAGATAATAATAATATTTATTATTACTTTAGAACATGTGCAAACTAAAAACTACTACAAAATTGTACATTTTGTTTCGACATTGAAAGAATAATGTCTCATCAGGTAGTTAACAATGATGGTGATAAACGTCTTTTTTTTAAATTAAAAACATCTACAGAGAATGCTTTAACCACCAACAACAACATACCTCGAAAGAATAAATCTTACTTCCTTGTTCAATTCTCGCCACGTTGAAAAATGACTTAGGTCTATCCGAAAATTTCGACTTCAAAATCCTTCTCTTCGTCATTTTAGTTTAATCAAAAACCTAATACTGGTTAATATAATAAAGACCATTATATATATATATATATATATATATATAGTGTATCGAGGCAGCAGATAATTTTCTAAACATATACTGTTAAATATAAGCGACAATGAATGTCTGTTATGTTTAATCATGAGCCGTTCTAAACATCGTATTTTGGTTTTAATTTCAGGTGAAAAGAAAGACAAAAACCCTCCAACATTTGGATGATTTTTTATTAATTTGTTTCTAAGCTTCATTGAAATTTCCTGGTGTTAGGATCATTTAATTCTGCGGCATCATGTAACTTAAATTTAGTGTATCGAGGCAGCGAATAATTTTCTAAACATATGCTGTTAAATATAAGCGACAATGAATGTCTGTTATGTTTAATCATGAGCCGTTCTAAACGTCGTATTTTGGTTTTAATTTCAGGTGAAAATAAAGACAAAAATTCTCCAACATTTGGATAATTTTTTATTAATTTGGTTCTAAGCTTTCGGCTCACATGAGCCATCTTCAGAAATAAGATAATAATTTATTAAGAGGAAAGAGAGCTTGAAAACTTTGACACTCACAGAACATACTGAAGTCAAAAGGGACGAAAGGAAACTGAAAAATATAATTTATAGGCTTGTGTATAATTTATAGGCTTGTGTATAATTTATAGGCTTGTGCATAATTTATAGGCTTGTGTATAATTTATAGGCTTGTGTATAATTTATAGGCTTGTGTATATGGTTGGCAGAACAGGTAATGGGGACGATGATAAAAAAGACAAAGGTTGTTAAGATTTACAAAGGAAAGGAAATAGTGGAGAGCTATGGGTCCTTAGAGAGGTACATGAAAAGAGTAATTCGTATATTTAATGTTCGTGTCTCCTGGGGGCCACTTTGTTGAATCTTATACACAATTTCCACACTAAACAATAAGAAGATATAAACCGGTCTATCGATACAGAACCACCAGCAAAAAACATACCAATCTAGAAAAGAAAAAATAAGACCCGATAAAAGTTAGTTAAGTGCCATACGTGATACACGCTTGGGAGATCATGTCTCGAAAGAGACATGACTGACTGGGCAGAAGATTATCCCGCAGTAGGTTGCCATTGCTTTCTGCGGTATACTGGTTGCCGACCAAGGCTATAGAACCCAATCTGTCCTGCTATTTAACCCATAACTGGAAGGAAGAGACGGATTAATACCTTTCCAAAAGGTATTTGCGCGTAAGTGAATAATACAATGGATTCAACTGGAATTCGAACTCGGCTCCCCGGTTTCTCGTTCCGAGCCGATATCCACTGTACCACAACGCACATCCCACCCGATAAAAACGTGACAAAAAACAAAAAAAAACAGTTATTTCTGGAATGAATGCGGATTTTCTTTCGTTATTCGTACAATCCCAGAAAAATTTAATCAAACAATTTTTTTCTTTCTTTCCAGCGAATACATGTCACGTAAACCGGAATTTGGGAGTTTTTTAGAATCTGTAGATCGCAAAGAATTTTTCAAATAATCTGTACCATAATAAGAGCTGCGTCTGTCCGTCTTCCCGTTCGTCCCTCTGTCTCAATTTTATATCTCTACTATAACAAGGACCGTGTCCGTTCGTCACAATTTCATATCTTAATTTATACTATAACGTGTGTAATTCTGCCGTCAAAAAATATTCCACAAGATTATATATATACTGTAATGGTTTTTAAATGTTTTTAAATTCATAGTATCACTACACAAAATATTTCTCATGTTTCGAAGCCAGCCCGTTATGTTTTGGCTTCATCCTCAGGTGATTTTTTTTTAGAAATGAGAATTATCTAGTTGAAAAGACCGTTTATTTGTGATGGATTTGTTATTTTTGGGTGTTAGAGGGGTTGGTCTGTATTTTGAGAAATTTTTTGTGTAGTGATACTATGAATTTAAAAACATTGTAACAACCATTACAGTACAACCCTCTACATTTGTATCGAGCACTCTTTATAAAATTAAATGCACGAACAAAAAGGTAAATAAACCTACAAGTTCAACAACTTAGTTACAATATATATATATATATATATATATATATATATATATATATATATATATATATATATATATATTTTAATTCAGATACTTCAATCCAAGGAAAAAAAGCAGGAAGGTAAATTCCAAAAAACCAAGACTAATTAATATTAAAAATTTATTTTAATATTAAAAAATGATACAGGAAGAGAGCTCCATGTAATAAAATATTACAGAGCAAATATATAATCCTTTTTTAATATATATATATATATATATATATATATATATATATATATATATATATCCGAGTGAGTATAGAATGAGGAGAGAAAAAAGAAAAATTTTTTCCGTCCAAAACCTTAAGTCTAACGATCAAAACGAGACATTCACTTAATTACCAATAACCCCAACCAACCCCCACGACAACAACGAACCAAATATAAACAGAGAATAATTCCAAACCTTTATTTCCCCCGAAGAAGTGTTTAAATCCAAACACTGAAACAAACATATGATTGTAGAGAAGAGGACATATATAGAAGAAATTATGCGCATGTTCTAAAACATAATTTATAATATATATATATATATATATATATATATATATACACTCACACAACGATCTTTATTATAATAGAGAGTATATATATATAGATATATTGTTGTGGACTGTTAGGGCCAGGAAGAAAGACACGAAAAGAAGAAGGAAACAGTGTATTGGAATAACAGAACATATATACAAAATAAGAGTGTTATTAGTCAGCAGGTAGAAGGGTCCGTCCGAACTGTCAAGGTACACAGCGTCTCGACTGCCTCTCCAGGAAGTCTTGCTGGTTAGTATTTATGAAGGAGGAAGAGTTCACTCCAATGTAGGTAGGGCACCATACACTACCGGCCAAAATTATTAGGCCACCCAGTTTTTTAAAAGAAATGATTATTTCATACTATTTTTAGTTGGTTGGTTGTTTTGTTTTTCTGGCAAATCAACACCTCGGCGGGTCATTTATTGCCAACTAAACATTATCCATTTATTTCTGGTAATACCTTTTCCTTTCAACAGTTTATTGTTGTTTTTTTATATAAGTTTTTGTGTCTAGTAATATATTTTTCTTTTCGAGTATCAAGATTCATTGGGATTTGTTTTTAACTCATAACTGGAGGGAAGGGAAGGATTGATACCTTTCCCAAGGGTACCAGTGCTTAAGTGAATGCAGGGTATTCAACTGGAATTCGAACTCGGCTCACCGATTTCTCTTTCCAAGCCGATATCCACTGCACCACAACGCACATCCATCACTAAACGCTTTCAGCACATGGTGTTCCCAAGCGGTCACACCTCTAAGTACTGACCAGTCTCAACGTTGCTTAACTTCGGTGATCGAGCGAGAACCGGTGTATTCAACGTGATAGGCCATAAGCCATTGTCTTGAGTATTTATTGCTAAATGAAAATAGAATGGTAACCTCATCATCGTAACCCGAAATGAATAATGGTTGACAATACCTCATCTGATAATAGCGTTTCAGATAATATTACTAATACTAATACTAATACTACTAGTGGAAATAAAGTAATTGAAATTGAAATGGAAGTCATCCCCACCAATTTTCGTCAGAATCTATCTCGCACGCATACAAATCTACCATACGTCCATGCATAGGATACTCTCGCCATATCTAATCAAACGCTCCTGCTTTTCATCTCAGGGTTCTCGACAAAATCCAAAGGAGAGTCTGCAATGTCATCGATCCTGACTTGGCAGCTCGACTTCAGTCACTTTCTCACCGACGGAATATGGCTTCCCTCTGTCTTTTCTACAAATATTTTCAAGGCTTCTGCTCTGACAAGCTTATCTCCCTGACGCCTCTTCTACGCGAATTTAATCGAGCCTCTGGATTGGCAACTCATCTATTGACCACTTGATTCTAGTTTTTTCCCCACTCCGTATATCCTTTCCTTTCTCTCCACCTTTGAAGCTATCATCACACCTGTATTCTCATCCTTCTATTGCTTCTTTCTAACTGGTTCGTCTTCCTCTTCATTCTCTTCTAATTAATCTTTTTACACTTATGAAGCCCCCTGCACATCAGTGGCATTAGAAGGCCCCGAAACGGTGCACATTCTCCCCTGATGGTCTCAGCCTTTTACAATCCAAAGAGTCAAATGTAACCGCCACTACTATTCAATCAGTTTTTTTTTCTCGCACTTCCCATTTGTGGAAATTCCTTCCGTATAATTTCTTCCCTGGTAGCTACAGTCTCCAAGAATTTAAGTACAACGTCAATGGCCATCTTTTATCTTCTTGATTCCCATCTTTTTCTTATCCTTTACCGCCACCCATTGTATCTTGTTCCTCTTCCTTCTCGCTCTACTCTCATGTAATGCCCTGCTCACCAGTAAACCCATTTTTCTTTTATCCTTTCTGAACCCACCCACCGGTTTCTTGTTCCTCTTTCTTTTCGCTCTCCTCTCCTGTAATGCCCTGCTCACCAGTAGCAAGACTGTTTTGCTTGGGGTAAAACGGTTATAAAAAATGAATAGTACAAACCTACTGCGGGAAAATCTTCTCCATAGTCAGTTATGGATCGAAAGAGACAAAATCTCCAAATCTCTGGTACGCAACTGTCCGGGACACAAATCTCCGTACGCAAATGTCCGGGACACAAATCTCCGTACGCAACTGTCCGGGCCACAAATCTCCGGTACGCAACTGTCCGAGACACAAATCTCCGTACGCAACTGTCCGGGACACAAATCTCCGTAACCGCAAACTGTCCGAGGGACACAAATCTCCGGTACGCAACTGTCCGAGACACAAATCTCCGTACGCAACTGTCCGGGACACAAATCTCCGGTACGCAACTGTCTGGGACACAAATCTCCGGTACGCAACTGTCCGGGACACAAATCTCCGTACGCAACTGTCCGGGCCACAAATCTCCGTACGCAACTGTCCGGGACACAAATCTCCGGTTCGCAACTGTCCGGGACACAAATCTCCGTACGCAACTGTCCGAGACACAAATCTCCGGTACGCAATTGTCCGGGACACAAATCTCCATACGCAACTGTCCGGGACACAAATCTCCGGTACGCAAATGTCCGGGACACAAATCTCCGTACGCAACTGTCCGGGCCACAAATCTCCGGTACGCAACTGTCCGGGAAAGAAATCTCCAGTACGCAACTGTCCGGGAAAGAAATCTCCGGTACGCAACTGTCCGGGACACAAATCTCCGGTACGCAACTGTCCGGGACACAAATCTCCGGTACGCAAATGTCCGGGACACAAATCTCCGTACGCAACTGTCCGGGCCACAAATCTCCGGTACGCAACTGTCCGGGAAAGAAATCTCCAGTACGCAACTGTCCGGGAAAGAAATCTCCGGTACGCAACTGTCCGGGCCACAAATCTCCGGTACGCAACTGTCCGGGAAAGAAATCTCCAGTACGCAACTGTCCGGGAAAGAAATCTCCGGTACGCAACTGTCCTGGACACAAATCTCCGGTACGCAACTGTCCGGGACACAAATCTCCGGTACGCAATTGTCCGAGACGCAAATCTCCGGTACGCAACTGTCCGGGACGCAAATCTCCGGTATGCAACTGTCATAGTGCCAACAATTCAGTAGTTTTTCTTTGTTTCCAACGAAATTTTCCTATCCTTTGTAGCTCTAAGCGATGTTTGTCGTCTTAGTATCCCTCCTGTTCTCCCATCCATTTACAGCAAACCCACAAGATAGATTACTCGACGTTTTTGTCTTCTTTTTGTTGTCAAGTTCCAATTCATGTCGGGTTTTTTATATTCACTTATACGCAAATACTTTCAAGAAAGGTATTAATCGACCTTTTCTGCAGCCAGATATGGGTTAATTAGTAATAATTGTATGAAGTGAGGGATCGGTTAATATACTGATTGTAACATAGAATTGATCCCTTATTTTATATCCACATTATAAATTCTTGTTTGGTTATCAAATTCTGATTAGGTAAGAATTCATTTTTTTCTCTTACAGCCTTATGGTTAATTACGACACATCAGTAAATCCGTTATTATCTCAGAAAAAAAAATTCTTAAAATCGAAAAATATTATCTGGCTTTAAATAACTTGCAAAGGCTTGATAAACCGTAGAAAACGAATCTATCAACCAATTTACTGATTAAGCAGAAGATATTTAAAAGAAAAAATTAGTAGAACTTGTAAATCATTATTATTGCCAAAATATATTTTTAGAATCGAAAAATATTATCTGGCTTTAAATAACTTGCATCGTTTGATCTCGTTTTCTGTTAGTTTTACAATTGATTTTTTTTTTGTTTATCTTTAGTATTTTAATATGGCGTAGAAATTTCAATTTTCAGCTGTAACAATTGGACCAATAAAATATTAGCATGTCCACCAACCAATTTACTATTTTTTGTCTGGACCTATAATAATATCACATGAACTCCCTACAAAAATCTGGTGTAGGCGTCAAAGCTAACCTCGCAGCCGAGATTGAAAAAGACCTCCAATCCATATTGGACTGGGGTAAGAAATGGCTAGTAAATTTTAATGCTTCTAAAACGAAGCTACTCTCAATTAACCATCATCGACAATCTCCCCAACCTCCCATTAGCATGGACCAGGCTTGCCTCCCAGAGAGTAAAACACTGCGCCTCCTTGGTCTCACACTTTCAGCGGACCTCAAGTGGAATGACTATATCGAATCCATTGCTAAATCCGCTGCTATGAAAGTCGGTTCTCTGTGTAGGGCCCGGAAGTTTTTTCCGTCTGAATCTATCCTGCACATTTATAAATCTACCATCCGCCCGTGCATTGAATACTGTTGCCATATCTGGTCGGGTGCCCCTGCTATTCTCCTTGGGCTTCTCGACAAGGTACAGCGTAGGGTCTGTAATGTGATCGATACTGACTTGGCAGACCGCCTGCAGTCTCTCTCTCTCACCGGCACGACGTGGCTTCCCTGTGTCTCTTCTATAAATTCTTCCATGGCTTCTGCTCCGATGAACTCAGATCACTGGTGCCCCCTAGGTTCGAATTTGCACGAGATACTAGATTAGCAACTAGATCCCGCCCTTTTACAGTGAAACCGATAAAATGCAACCGCAACTTCTACTCCAACAGTTTCTTTTCTCGTACTTCCCGACTCTGGAATTCCCTTCCACATGACTGTTTCCCCGGCGGCTACAATCTCCAGGAGTTTAAATGTAAGGTCAATAGATACCTCCTAACACAATAACTCGCTTCCATTCTTTCAAACACTTTTCCCATCCTCCCAACTACCTATCACCCCCCTTCTGACATTTCCTATATCTAACCACTGTTTCTATTTACCTTCCCCTATGAAGCTCCAAGCGCAATAGTAGCAGTGGAATGCCTTGTTTGGGGTGAAACGATTAAAAAAAAACAAACATAGATAACCGACTTTCTTTCGAATTTAACTATGTATTCTATATAGTCATTCCACTTGAGGTCTGTTGTGAGAGTTAAGCTGAGGAGGCGCAGTGTTCTGCTTTCGGGGAGACTAGACTGATCCATGCTAATGGGCGGGAGGAGCGATTGTTTATATTTCCTCCTTTACAGTACCTAGCAGCCCCTGTTCTGCCATCAAGCTCGTTAGGTAGGTTACCCGCTGCCTTGTCTCACTCCTCTTTAATATATCTTTTGAGTGTCAAATTTTCCAGGTCTTCTTTCCACATTATTTCCAGAAATTTCAACCGTCTCTTTCCTATTCTAAGCTCAAGTGTCGTTTTTTAAAAGTTACACTAATCAAAATTGAATAGTAATTAATAAACGTCATTGCACAGATTTCAATTTAATTTTATAATTCCAATATATGTCCCCTTCAATTTCCTTCTTTAGCTATTTTACAAAACATGACCCTATAATTGTTTTCGATTGATTAGCTTAAAACGTTATTTTCATTTTTCCTTAACATTGCTTTCTGCCCAATGTTATTTACAAATAATACGACTTTGTTTTTTGTTTTGTGTTTCACGCACATTTAATCAATTTCTGTCCCTATTTACAAAACATTACGTCAACAAAATGGAGAAGAGAGGGACCGGAATGAAACAAAAATGGCTTCCTTTTGATCCACTTGTTAGCGACTCGAGTTACCTTCTGCAAACCGGATTCAGTTAAAAAAAAAAAAAGAATTAAGTAAGCGCAACTGAACTTTATTTTTGTTAATTTCTTTGTTTAAATTATATTTTCTTTTACTGCGTCCTTTTTAAATGCTTTTGGCTGTTGTTGAGAGTTGTTAAATGTCCAGAATCATTTTGCTGAATCTGATTTCTCTGCTTGGTGCAATTGAGAAAAAAAAAACAAAAAACAAAATGGCGAATATCCGTAAATTATGTGTAGTACAGTGGATATCGGCTCGGAACGAGAAATCGGAGAGCCGAGTTCAAATTCAAGCTGAATTCGTTGCGTTCGCTTGCATACAAATACCTTTGGGAAAAGTAAGAATCCGTCTCTTCTTCCTCCAGCTATGGGTTAAATAGCAGCGCAGATTGGGTTCTATAAGCTTGGTTGGCAACCAATCTACCGCAGAAAGTAATGGCAAACTACTGCGGGAAAATCTTCTGCCCAATCAATCATGTCTCTTTCAAGGCATGATCGCCTAAGCGTGTATCGCGTATGGCACTTAATTGACAGACTGATGTAAATGAAAAATTCAGTTATATGTTATTATAAACAATCTTCCCATCGTGGTCTGTCTATCTGTCTGTCTATCTCATTCTATACGTATATATACACACAAACACAAATGATAAAATATATTTGTAAGATATGCTATATTTATGTGTTAAAGTGTCGAATATCAAGGATAGAGCGTAAGTAAAGTGGACATTGAGGACAACACTGAACGGAGATAGTCTGTTTCACACCTTCTTCTCTTTTGTCCGTGTTCCTTCATGACGTGGGTGATCATGGTCTCCCACTTACACCTACCCCTTATCGTTCTCAATATTTTTCCTCTTGGTATTCCTCCCAGACCCGCTCCGCCATCTACTTGTTCAAGTCCATCAAGTATGCCTGTCTCTCTTTCACTCTATTCGTCATGTGAGCAACAGATTCTCTAAGCCCTCCTTCCTCATTCGATCTCCCAGAAATCTCAGCTATCACTTACTAATGCTAAGTATGTTTCCTTTTGTTTACCTCTCCTCCGGCACTTGTCGTTGCTCCCATGCTAGGTCCATGTAATCATCAGTATTCTTTTGTATTTCCCTCTTTCTCTTCTTTCTTAATCTCTCTCCCCATATATGTGTATATAACGAATATTAAAGAAACTGGTTATAAACAAACGACAATTTGATATGATTTGTTTGAACATTATTTTTTATCAATACTCGTATTCAAGTAGATATTGTGTTTATAATTAAACAGTATTATATATTTATTTCTACCGGCCTGATTATTTACGATAGATTTTTGTCACGAAAATGTGTGATCTGGAGTCGAGAGGTCTAAGACGCGCCAGATCATATGGTGGGTTCCTCTATGTGGAAAGGAGTGCAGGTTCGAATCCTTGCCGAATGACACATTTTCGTAACAAAAATTTATATATATATATATATATATAATGTTCAAACAAATCATTTCATATATATATATATATATATATATGAAATGATTTGCTTGAACATTATTTTTGATCGATACTCGTATTCAAGTAGATATTGTGTTTATAATTAAACAGGATTATATATTAATTTCTACCGGCCTGATTATCTACGATAAAGTTTTTTTTAGAAAAACGTGTGTCATTCAGCAGGATTCGAATCTGCGATCCCTATCCACAGAGGGGAAGCCACCATGTGGTCTGGCATTTCAGAGATGTGATACATTTCAGAGCAGATATGGTTATTACGATGAATTCGAAACTTGTGTTATAGGCTTAATTTGACTTCGTTTAGACTGATTGTCATTCGTGGTCGAGAGGTCTAAGACGCGCCAGGTCAATTGGTGGCTTCCCCTATGTTGATAGGGTATATCCCTGATAAGGGATATATATATATATATATATATATATATATATATATTCCTTATCGCTCTGGCTTTGATTAAAAAGTCAGCTAATAACTGACAGGGTTTCGACGTGTGTTTCGGCGAGTTACTTTTCAGTTAAGTTGCATACTTTGTTTCAGACTCGAACTTTGTTTCTTTTCTTTCACTAAAGTTAGGTTGGACTATTTTCGTAAAAATTCAGTTGTATACAAGTTCAATTGCCGTTGTGATGCGGTTTACATAGGACGAACCAATTTGAGGTTGGAAACACGAGTAGCACAGCGCCTCCCCGCAAATGTACGTTCTGGTAGTCCAAGTTGGCCTTTAAGAACCACTCAAGCTGTTCACGAATCGGCTACCGGACAACATTTACTTGACAGTCACGACTGTGCCTTTTTGTATGAGGGTGCATGGTTTTCTGTTCTGCACAGTGCCCTCTCGGCATACCATCGACGTGTTCTGGAGGTTGTGTATTTAAAAATACTGTGCAGGCAGAAAGAGCACTCCATTCGCTTCTTACGGCTGTGGAGCGTATATGAGTCCTTTTTGCAATTTTCAATTTTATTGCTCTTTGTGGAATTTTGCGTTTACACTCCCTTAAATTTTAATAAATTTTGATTAAAATTTTGTTTTAAGCGAGTTTCACCTTCCCTTCTTCAATTCATATTAATGTGTCCTCTCTATCATTTACAATTGTGCCAACGAGCACCTTTGATGTTTTGGCCGAAAGGGTGCTAAGGTCTTATTTACAATATGAGGTTCATTCTGTTTATATATATATATATACATTATAATCGTGTCGCCCCAAGCAAGGCATTTTACTGCTACTGCTGTGCAGGGGTTACATAGGAGGAATGTTGAGGAGTGAGAGGTTGCAGGGCGTGTCAGGAAGAGAGTAGGAGAGGGAAGAGATTACTGATGAGAGTGGGGTGGATGTAGAAAAGCATGAGAGAGAGAGGACGTAAGTTAGTGAGACAGGAGATGACTATTGACTTTACATTTAAATTCTTGGAGATTGTAACTGTTAGGAAAGCAATTATGCGGAAGAGAATTCCACAGGCCGGAAGTGCGAGAAGCTGCTGGAGTAGAATTTGCGTTTACAATTTATTGGTTTATATATATATATATATATATATTATTATTATTATTATTATTATTATGGACTCTCTCGTCGATTTCGACGTATGAGTGTCTTAGTTAGACTGCCACACAAAGAATTGTTTGGAGTGGTGAAGGCTTGTGTAGCACCAGCCACCCTATTGGAAATACTGATAACAAACAATCGGTGCAGAAGTTCGCCACAGATCGCATGAACAGCAGACCTCAGTTATTTAACCCATAACTGGGGGAAGGGACGGATTAATACCTTTCCCAAGAGTACCAGTGCGCAAATTGGACTGAAATTGGAACTCGGTTCACCGATTTCGCCCTTCTGGCCAGGCTCAACGTTTTATAACTTTGGTGATCGAGCGAGAACCGGTGTATTCAACGTGATATATATATATATATATATATATATATATATATATATATATATATATATATATATATGAAATGAATTGTTTGAACATTATTTTTTATCGAGACTCGTATTATTTGAAATGATTTGTTTGAACATTATTTATCTATAAAAAAAAATAATGTTCAAACAATTCATTTCAAATTGTCGGTTGCTTATAACCAAGTTTCGTTAAAATTCGTTGATTTTCGTAATATGTTTATATATATATATAATTCTATTATAATTTTATAATAAAAATATAGTTTACTGCAACACAAGAGTTGTTTTGGTAGTATCTTATTTGCACATCGTCAAGAAGTGAAATATTTTTTATGTTAGGAATCATTGTATATACAAAATTAAAAACAACACGATTTTTACCATATCCAGACACTTCATGGGGAATTTTCGGAGGGTTTGTCTCAATGAACCAATAGAAAGCCAAGACATGATGAAGAGGAGGAATTTGATTGTAACTATAAAGTGGGATGGAGAATAAAAATAGCTTGAAACTCAGACATTTTCAATGTCAGTGATGAAATAATTGACTGTAGGTATGTCTGAAACGTTATCATGTGTCCTCGTGAAACGGTTACAGGATTTTCTTTGAGTTATTTTTTAATTAAAGTAGGGAAAAAATTGACAAAGACGGGAAATTAAAACATAAAAATACAATGCCCGTCAACCAAATGTACTTAGTGAACTGTCATTCCGTTAACCAAAATAAATTATCAGAAGATGGGAGAATCAATACATTTATTATTATAAATTTTCTAGTTATATTATACTAGCAATATAGCCCGGCGTTGCTCGGGTGTAATAAAAAGCTTTAAAACTAATTCATGGTCCTGGAGCTCAGACTCTTTGGACGTTGGCACGAAAGACTAAAAAGCAATAGTTGTTTCCAGTTAAAGCGAAACCGTAGACTGAAAGAAAAATGAATGGATGTAAATAAAATTTTGATTTCCTGGTATCGATATCAAATAAGTTTTTTCGTCGTAAACTGAATTTTGAAGGCTAAATAAGTCCTCTGAGTAAATGGTATCATGGCTGAGACTAAGAAATACA
The DNA here is from genome assembly GCA_037127315.1 of Ascarosepion bandense. Taxonomy (NCBI): domain Eukaryota; kingdom Metazoa; phylum Mollusca; class Cephalopoda; order Sepiida; family Sepiidae; genus Ascarosepion; species Ascarosepion bandense. The sequence goes on from JBBBDQ010000445.1 coordinate 2,904,227, forward strand.
ATTATACCTACTTAGAGCCAATCCCGAAGCAAAAACTAAAATAAAAGGGCTGAAAAAAATACGGACATACAGGTAGATAAACACACACACACACACACACACACACACACACACACACACAAACATCTTGCCTTTTATATATATATATATATATATATATATATATATATATATATTATCGATTTTCTGCACTATTGTAAGAACTGCAACCTTGAAACTTCTGAATATCGTTTCTGATCTCTTTGTCTATGAGTGTATCAAATTTGATTAAAATCGGACCACTTCTTCTATAACACGATTTTTCCGATTATCGATTTTCGATATTTATCAGGGGTACCTCGACACAAACCCTAGCTAAGAACACTCGCAGACGCTTGTAGTACAACTGTGTAAATTTTCAAGAAAATCGGTTCAGCCGTTTCGGAGTCTATAGGTAACGGGGACACACACACACACAGACAAAGTTCAATTTATAAATAAGTTTAGATTCAGATTAGGAAAAATTACTATACTTTATGGTTTATTTGAGACCAGGCGTCGGATACCTTTTGGGGGCTGAGAGCCGAAAAAGCTATGTAGATTCATGGAAGAGGGCCAAACAACTATGGCTCCAATGTCATGGAGGCGAAACATGTTATTACATATGTAAATCAAGTTTGAAATCATTTGGAAATTATTTTCGATAACTTTTGCCTTGGGAAACGTATTTTGATTTTTTTTCTTGTTTTTATTTACAAAAAAAAAAATGGAACTCTACGAGGAAGCGAAAAATGTCGGAGTTGCAGAAAGTATTTCTCCTCTTTCTGAATCCGTTAAAAAAAAAAACAGGTTTCCAAAGCATGAAAAAGAGAAATTATCTGACGGGAATTTTGTTAAAAAATATTACATCTTAAAAATAAATGCTTCATAAATCAATACTGAAACAAATTCCATTAAAATCGGTTGAAAATACTATATTATATTCATTTAAAAGTACCCACACACAGAAGCAATTTCACAGAAAAATTGAAAGTGAGGCTGTACGCTAATTTTGGCGATCCCTACAAAAAAATAAAAAATAAAAAAAATTAAAGTAAAACAAATTCTTCAAGCAAAAAGAAATAAATTTTTAATTTCGACGCAATATATTCAGACTGTCAACTGTCACTTTGGTTTATCTATATTGATATCGTGTCCAAAGTAAGGCAGCGGGCCGGACAAGATTCACTCGAAAGCCGGATGTGGCCCGCGGGCCGGGGGTTGCCGATCGCTGTTTTAGACGATGATGACAGATGGAAGTTACTTCGCTACGTTTATTCAGCAAGTTTAGATTTGGGAATTTAATAATTTGCAACTTGTCCTGTAAACAGAGAAAACATGGCTCATATGAAGATTTACAAGTTCTGTTTTTTAATATTTTCCATTTTATGGTAGGGATTTTATTGTTTTTTTTTTAATTGTCAACAAAAAGTAGAAAGTGATGTGCCATTGCGTTAAGTTTATTATTAAAAGATGAGATGCGCAAATAATGGCGGGTTTTAAAACATTTCTTGGTACAACCAATATAATTTTTTTACTGCTGAGTTTTCTATGGTAGAAATAAAGCATAAGTAGACTATAGAGTCAGTTAGACATTTCTTTTGTAATGGACACTCAATAGATTTTCGGTAATTGCAATTATTGTTATTGTGAACCTTAATTTAGTTTTAGGATGTTGAAAATTGCTTAGATTGTTATATCTGTTTAAAATTCTATTATTATGTTTTTTGGTTATCTTCTCAAGGTTGTCATACAGCTATAGCTCAATTTAAGAGCATTTCTGTGAAAAATGTTGCTAAGGGAGGTATTTTAAGGGAAGTGTTTCTCAACTAATTTGAGGAATTTATGCCCTAATTTTGTACTGGTTAAATGAGGGTAAATGTTGTGGATTCCGGTTGAGAAACCCCACAAAATAATAAATAACAAAAACAGATATGGAGATAGAAATTGTAAGTTATATTGAACAAAAATATACAAACTGGAACACGGGTTAGTCAATTCAGGAATACTTTTAGTAGAAATCAATATATACAGTCTTGCAGTGAAATAGTATGTCCGGGTAATGAATCTATATCCAGACAACTCCAACTCTGCACCAACTGACTCTTTACTAAACTCTGTACAACTACTCGTTACAACTACCACGTTCTCTCTATAGGCAGGATTATATGTACACATAGTTGAGTCGATTAATATGTACAAAGGGATGACCCCCAACAGTAAATATCAAATAATTTTTCTCATTCTATTATCATCGATGTTGTTCTTGTTATTATACTTGTTATATTTAAGGTCAGGGAATTTATAGCCGCTGTTTTTGAGGGCGATGTCATAGAATTTGCTATGGTTATAAAAGATATACTCATTAGAGCAGTTGTTACTAATTCTTTCTTCAGCAGAGAAAGAAATATGTTTGCTGATTGATTGAATGTAGTTAGATTTATGGTGGATGTATGGATTATCGTTAGTTTTTAAGTAGGAATAGTGTCATCGACTAGACCAAGTGCTACATCGATGAAGTCTACATTTTTGAGATTAGTCTTTGTATTATTTGGATGTGCGTTGTGGTGCAGTGGATATCGGCTCGGAACGAGAAATCGGGTAGCCGAGTTCGAATTCCAGTTGAATTTGCTGCATTCACTTACGCGCAATTACCCTTGGGAAAAGTATTAATCCACTCTTCCCTCCAGTTATGGGTTAAATAGCAGGACAGATTGGGTTCTATAGCCTTGGTCGGCAACCAGTCTACCGCAGAAAGCAAAGGCAACCTACTGCGGGATAATCATCTGCCCAGTCAGTCGTGTCTCTTTCGAGACAGATCGCCCAAGCGTTTATCACAGTTTCGTATGACATTGTCTATGGGTTTATCAAATTTGATTAAAATCGGACCACTTCTTCTATAACCCGATTTTTTCGATTATCGATTTTCGATATTTATCGGGAGTACATCGAAACAAAAGAACACTCGCAGACGCTTATAGTACAACTGTGTAAATTTTCAAGAAACTCGGTTCAGCCGTTTCGGAGTCTATAGTTAACGGACACACACAGACATCAATATAGAGTGTGACTGAAAAAATGAATGTAAGTTATTTATTGATTACGAGTGGATCAAAAACGATGGCAAAATATTTATATCTATATGCCTCTAAAACGACGGGCACATATATATTGATGTACTTACTGTTAAGTACCTTACATTACGACATAAGAAAAAAACCCCAAAATAATCCAAATATATACAGAAACTCGTAAGGTAGATTCCACGGGGATAATATATATATATATATATATATATATATATAAACTTATTTATAAATGGAACTTTGTCTGTGTGTGTGTGTGTGTGTGTGTCTGCGTGTGTGTGTGTCCGTTACCTATAGACTCCGAAACGGTTGTACCGATTTTCTTGAAAATTTACACAGTCGTACTATAAGCGTCTGCGAGTGTTTTTAGCTAGGTTTTGTGTCGAGGTACCCTCGATAAATATCGAAAATTGATAATCGAAGAAATCGGGTTATAGAAGGAGTGGTCCGATTTTAATCAAATTTGATACACTCATAGACAAAGACATTAGAAACGATATTCGGAAGTTTCAAGTTTGCAGTTCTTACAATAGTGCAGAAAATCGATAATATATATATATATATATATATAAGGCAAGATGTTTGTGTGTGTGTCTGTTTATCTGCCTGTATGTCTATTTTTTTTTCAGCCCTTTTACTTTAGTTTTTGCTTCGGGTTTGGCTCTAAGTAGGTATAATTGTATTTCTTAGTCTCAGCCATGATACCATCTACTCAGAGGAATTATTTAGCCTTCAAAATTCAGTTTTCGACGAAAAAAACTTATTTGATATCGATACCAGGAAATCAAAATTTGACTTACATTCATTCATTTTTCTTTCAGTCTACGGTTTCGCTTTAACTGGAAACAACTATTGCTTTTTAGTCTTTCGTGCCAACGTCTGAGCTCCAGGACCATGGATTAGTTTTAAAGCTTTTATTACACCCGAGCAACGCCGGGCTATACTGCTAGTATATATATATTACTATCCACGTGGAATGGATGTGGATGACGATCCGTTTAGGTGAAACCTCGGTAGGTCTGTCTGGCTCACTAGGTATTTTTTATTTATTTCGCTCTATCTAATTATTGACCGCTTTTTTGTTAGTTGATTACTCGTGTCGGGTTTTTTTTTCTTTCTTTGGGCTACGTGCTAACTCGGTCCGAACCCTTCTGACTGATGTTCCTGTGCTTAGCTCTTTCTTTTTTTTTTAAACCGTTTTTTTTTTCCTACTTCGTAGATTAGTGGAAGGTTTTTCGACACTGGTATAGTTATAATCTCTTATATATATATATATATATATATATATATATATTAATAATAATAATAATAATAATAATAATAATAATAATAATAAAACCGACTCTGTACGTATTCTAATCTTAAAATGTTACACAAGAAACTTTTAAAGACTATGAATAACCAGCAGAATCTAACTCCGTTATCGTCCTCGGCTATAGAGCTTTGGACAAAGAGAGGAAAAAAAAAAGAAAACTGCGTAGGACCGACAATGCATACGGTTCTTCCCAGTAAAGAAAAAAAACCCTCTAACGGAACGAACCACCAGGAAAGAAAAGTGCTCGATACTAAACTAACCAAAAGTGTTAACAAAAAGGCAGTTACGCAGAGCAAAAACACACGAAAAAAATCGCAAGATCGCCAAGACCTACCGCGGTTTTCGCACAACGGCTCGTCAGCTGACGAGCCGTTGTGCGAAACCTACAGGTAGGTCTTGGCGATCTTGCGATTTTTTTCGTATATATATATATATATATATATAGTCATTTGCAGACAGACATGTTTCGTTGTATCACAGTTCCTCAGTACGGGTAGGCAACTGATTGCTTCTAGGCAAGATTGAAACCCGACCAAATTGACATCTATCTCTGGGCTATGGGAGCTCGTTAGAGAAAGCTGGACTTTAGCGTGTTATATATAATGTGAAGACACGCCAGTAGCCGAGAATGTTCATAAACATTACTAGATGAACTATGCGTAAATGCATGAGTAGAAATTTTTTAAACGAAAGTCTAACTTTTTAATTAGATCTCATATGATACGCTCATACTCCTCATATATATATATATATATATATATATATATATATATATATATATGTTCTTCACTATTTGCCGACTTAGTTTTTGAAAAAAAAAATTATAGAATAAGGTCCTGTTAAAAAGCAAATAGGTGGTAAGTGCTTTCATAACTGGTAGTAAAGTTTAATAAATGGCAGTAAATAAATTGAACTGAGCCTACGCAGGTTCGCCATTGTCTTTCTCTCCATGAGCATGACAGGAGGATTATATATATATATATATATATATATATATATATATATATTCTAAACATAAACTGTTAAATATAAAAGACAATGAATGTCTATTATGTTTAATCATGAGCCATTCTAAACATCGTATTTTGACTTTAATTTCAGATGAAAATAAAAACAAAAATTGTCCAACATTTTGATATATTGTTATTATGCTGGTTCTAAGCTTTCGGCTCAAATGAGCCATCTTCAGAGAGGTAACGGGGACGTTAACATAAAGACATCCACCATCAAACATGATATTATCTTGTGTTGACATAAAGCATTACTATGCAACGATAAGAGTCGGCGAACAGCAGACGCAGGCTGCAAATTTTTAATGCGGTTTTATGACGCCACACCGCACGAAAGACCGAATTGTTAACAGAACCATATTTCTAAATGCAATGTAATGTTGAACATTTTGTCTCTTTATTTTTACCTGAAATTGAAGCCAAAATACAATGTTTAGGACGGCTCATGATTAAACATAACATTCATCGCCTGTTACATTTAACAATATATGTTTAGAAAATGATTTACTGCCTCGATACACTATATATATATATATATAAGCAACGTTGAGCCTGATCAGTACTTAGGTGGGTGACCACTTGAGAATACCAGGTGCTGTTAGCGTTCACGGATGTGCGTTGTGGTGCGGTGGATGTCGGCTTGGAGGGGGAAATCGGTGAGCCGAGTTCCAATTTCAGTCGAGCACACTGCATTCACTTGCGCACTAGTACCCTTGGGAAAGGTATTAATCCGTCCGTTCCCTCCAGTTATGGGTTAAATAATTGAGGTCTGCTGTTCATGCGATCTGTGGCAGATTTCTGCACCGATTGTTTGTTATCAGCAGGTCCAAAAAGTGTGGATGGTACTACACAATGCCTTCACCACTATAAACAAATCTCTGTGTGGATGTCTTACTAAGGTTAGACCCTCATACATCGAAATCAATGGGAGAGTCCATGATATATATATATATATATATATATATATATATATATATATATATGTGTGTGTGTGTGTGTGTGTGTGTGTGTGTAGGAGGGGGAGGAATTAATTCACTTCATTTTTATTTTTAATGAATTTAAATATAATTTAATGAATTTAAATATAATTGTGATTCTACTAGAAGGAATGTCTCTTCTCAGTTCTCCAAAACAGAATTCCCCAAAAACTTTAAGTAAAAAAGAGAACATATACTACACTGGATGTATGTTGTGGTGCAGTGAATATCGACTCGGAACGAGAAATCGGGGAGCCGAGTTCGAATTCCAGTTGAATTCATTGTATTCACTTACGCGCAAATACCCTTGGGAAATGTATTAATCCGTCTATTCCTTCCAGTTATGGGTTAAATAACAGGACAGATTGGGTTCTATAGCCTTGGCTGGCAACCAGTCTACCGCAGAAAGCAATGGCAACCTACTGCGAGATAATCTTCTGCCCAGTCAGTGTTGTCTCTTTGGAGACATGATCGCCCAAAGCGTGTATCACGTATGGCACTCAACTGACTGACTGAATATAATAGTTGAAAACATGATCAAGGCTTCGACTTGGCATAAAGTGGGGGGTCAGTTTTATATTGTTATGAAGTAATAAACTGATCCCCCGTTAATTATTACTTAATAATATCATACATCTCTCCCCACTCTATCTAGGAGTCAAATAACAGGACAGATTGGGTTCTATAGCTAATGGCAACTAGTCTACTGGAGAAAGCAATGGCAGTCTACTGCGGGATAATCTTCTGCCCAGTCAGTGTTGTCTCTTTGGAGACATGATCGCCCAAGCGTGTTTCACTTATGGCACTTAACTGACTGACTGATACTACACATCGATCCGCAACCCACCTTACTTCTCAAGGCGAAATGTTTTTTGTGCAGATCCCTTCCTTAAAATCTGACCAAACGGCCAAACATCAGAATTTAATTTGGCAACTTCTTCTTGGTCGAAGTTAGAAAACTTTTTAGCACTTCTTAAAAAAGAAAATGGAAAATATAGAGCTTTTCGGCATGCCGTAAAAACGTATTCTGGACAGGTATTTAATTCCAAGTGAAACGGAATATAAGATAAAAATAAAAATAAGATCCTGGATGAGAAAGTAAATTGGATTCATTAATCATACTCAGCTAAAAAAAAAAAAAATGGCAGAGAAAAACCGTCTGTTGTAATTATTGGCGCGAATATCTGAATGAAAATGAGGTTCCGAAAATTCTGGTCATGCGCAGTATGAATGTATCATATGAGATCTAATTAAAAGGCTATCCTTTCGTTCTTTATTAACTTCATTTATTTTTCCACCCCTACTCCACAAAAAAGAAGAAAAATAAATGAAAGTATCTTGCGAGAAACCGTATTTTTTTGTACTCAGATATATTTAGCTGAAACAAAATCAGGATGTAACTCGAGGTTTTGAGGCAATTGAATTCAATCCGAACGGTGAATCAGTCAGTTAAGTGCCATACATAGGGGGAAGTATTATATTATTAAGTAGTAATTAGTGGGGGATCAGTTTTATATTGTTATGAAGTAATAAACTGATCCCCCACTAATTACTACTTAATAATATAATACTTCCCCCTATGTATGGCAAAAGTGGGGGATCAGTTTTATATTGTTATGAAGTAATAAACTGATTCCCCACTTTATGCCCAGTAGAAGCTTTACTCATGTTTCCAACTATTATATTCAGTCAGTCAGTTAAGTGCCATACAGGATACACGCTTGGGTGATCGTGTCTCGAAAGAGACATGACTAACTGGACAGAAATTTTTTCCCGCAAAAAGTTGCCATTACTTTCTGCGGTAGACTGGTTGCCAACCAAGGCTACAGTACCCATCTGTTCAGCTATTTAACCTATAGCTGGAGGGGAAGGGGGCGGATCCATACCTTTACCCCAGAGTATTTGCGCGTAAGTGAATGCAAAGAATTTAGTTGAATTTCTCGATTATCCACACCTCGATTTTCCAGACTTCGATTGACGTAAAATAAACATCGATGGTAAAATCGCGTGACCAACGAGACAATTTTTAAATCCCCTTTCCTCAGTAATTGTTCTATAAATTTCCATTGTCGCCGATTCTAATTATAAGTGTCCTTATTTTTTCTGTTTCCTTTAAATACTTCTTCGTTGTACACATGTTCTGTCTGTGCTATCCACACCATCTTTCTGTAGAACCACTCTTATGTGGCCTCACGTTTGTTCTTCATCTGAGAGGAGATTCACCAGCATCCACTGCCGTATAGAAGGACTGATATTACATAACATTTCAGTAAGTTTTTTTTTTGTTTCTGTTGATTCAACTCTCATCTTCATCTGTTAAAAGATTTCCAGCAATCACTGCCGTATAGGAGGACTGATATTACATAGCAGTTCAGTACACTTTTCTTTGTTTCTGTTACTTCAAGTCTCTTCTTCATCTATGAAGAGATTGTCCAGCATTTACTGCCATATAGGAGGACTGATATTAAATAACAGTTCAGTACTCTTTTCTTTGTTTCTGTTACTTCAAGTCTCTTCTTCATCTATGAAGAGATTGTCCAGCATTCACTGCCATATAGGAGGACTGATATTAAATAACAGTTCAGTACTCTTTTCTTTGTTTCTGTTACTTCAAGTCTCTTCTTCATCTATGAAGAGATTGTCCAGCATTTACTGCCATATAGGAGGACTGATATTAAATAACAATTCAGTACTCTTTTCTTTGTTTCTGTTACTTCAAGTCTCTTCTTCATCTATGAAGAGATTGTCCAGCATTCACTGCCATATAGGAGGACTGATATTAAATAACAGTTCAGTACTCTTTTCTTTGTTTCTGTTACTTCAAGTCTCTTCTTCATCTATGAAGAGATTGTCCAGCATTTACTGCCATATAGGAGGACTGATATTAAATAACAGTTCAGTACTCTTTTCTTTGTTTCTGTTACTTCAAGTCTCTTCTTCATCTATGAAGAGATTGTCCAGCATTTACTGCCATATAGAAGGACTGATATTAAATAACAGTTCAGTACTCTTTTCTTTTTTTCTGTTACTTCAAGTCTCTTCTTCATCTATGAAGAGATTGTCCAGCATTTACTGCCATATAGGAGGACTGATATTAAATAACAGCTCAGTACTCTTTTCTTTGTTTCTGTTACTTCAAGTCTCTTCTTCATCTATGAAGAGATTGTCCAGCATTCACTGCCATATAGGAGGACTGATATTAAATAACAGTTCAGTACTCTTTTCTTTGTTTCTGTTACTTCAAGTCTCTTCTTCATCTATGAAGAGATTGTCCAGCATTCACTGCCATATAGGAGGACTGCTATTAAATAACAGTTCAGTACTCTTTTCTTTGTTTCTGTTACTTCAAGTCTCTTCTTCATCTATGAAGAGATTGTCCAGCATTTACTGCCATATAGGAGGACTGATATTAAATAACAGTTCAGTACTCTTTTCTTTGTTTCTGTTACTTCAAGTCTCTTCTTCATCTATGAAGAGATTGTCCAGCATTCACTGTCATATATGAGGATTGATATTACATAATAGTTCAGTACTTTTTTCTTTGTTTCTGTTGCTTCAAGTCTCTTCTTCATGTGTAAGGAGATTGTCCAGCATTCATTGCCGTATAGGAAGACTGATGTTACATGACAGTTCAGTACTCTTTTCTTTGTTTAGAAAAAAGGTGGTGGTCGGGTGAAAAATAGGTTCCCAACAATACTGAAAAGACTGGTCGGTCATCTGACCTAAATCTAATATTTCTTTTTGTGCCGAGCCTCTTCAGGACGTAGGCGATCAAGTATTAGTTTCTTTTTCGTTTCTGTTTTCTCTGAAACCTCATCGTTGCTAGCATGTTAGGTTCATGGTATCCTCAACATCCTTCTATAGAGCCACATGTAGATTGTTTCAAGCCTCTCCTTTTTTTCTTTGATGAGGCTGTCCAGCATTCACTGCCATATTGAAAAACAGACATCTCAAAGTAATCCAGGACTCTCTTCTTTGTGGGCGAAAAACTGGCTGGTTACATTGAATGCCTCGAAAATCGACCGATAAGATACACGTATGAGTATCACTTGGGGGTCTGGAATGAGTTTGAGTCCCAGTAGACACTAAAAGAGAGATATCTTTTAGAGTTCAATAGAGTTGAGAGCTCGATCAGAGGAGAGATCAGTTGCTAGACTCCTGTCATCTAGACTTGGGAGGTACTGTATAGATATTTACTGACGATGAAAGAACATTTTGATAACATCAGGATGACAAAGACAGCGTCCAGTTCTTCGAACACAATTTAAAGTAAATGACATTTGAACTGATTTTTTAAGGGCTTGTGAGAGTTTCTTTTATACTTAAATTTACCCAGTGCTTAATTTTTGGGCTGATTTTAGCCAATTCTCAATTTCCAGCATTAACAGAGCTCAAAAGCATTTAACTTACTTGTGAGAATGGATTTTGTTTTTCTCCCTACAACCACTTTCCCATAGATGAAAAGTAGCTCGCCTCATCTTACTCTATCGCTCTTCTTTACAGCAGATGCTTAGATGAATGGCATTCCTTGGTTTCATCAGTCAAGACTTTCACAGCTGCATGTCATGTCACGTACATAGTCGACCAATCCAAATTATTATCGTATTCCATTAGTAAGGAGGAAGTTCCACTCAGACAGCTTATTCCCGAGAACATTGTGGAAAGATAACAAAATATTAACTTTTTCATTTCAAAGGTCAACCGTTATCTATCCTGTATATCCTCATAATATGTACTTTTTACTCCCACATAGTACAGCATTAAAACAACTTCCTTCAGTAACCATCTTCTTTGAGTGGCTCTTGGATCTTATAGATATAAGATATCTATTGGGATGAAACCAATGATGGCATCTGAATGATGCTTCTTCGATCGTTACACTCTTAACCACTTCAAGATTTGGGTCAAACGTTATCTATCCTACATATCCCCATAATCTGCACTCGCTTCCTCTCATTACATCAAATATGTTGGAGATCACCCCTTTTGGATGAAAGAATGGACTCGTTTAATGTGTGCATATAATCCTGCCTATACAGAGAACGGCAGTTGTTAAGTAGTTGGCTTTTCTGCTATGACACTTCGGGTAGAGGGCGCTCTCTGCTTCCGAGCAGAGAGCAATAACCCAGTCGTGGTTCCGCCGAAGGGTAGAAGCACGACTGGGGAATAATAGACAGACATTTTTTGGCCGGGCCATATAGCCCGGAAATCCCAGTCAAAACTGACCATGTGTCATATGTTGCCCTTACTGGGAGGGACAACTAAATATAGTTGTAAAGAGTTGCTGAGACTTTGCAATTATATCACTGTCAGCTCTCTGCCTTTGGGTATCTTCTTCTATGTGCCTTATCCTTCCAGGACGTAGGCGATCATAGCTCTCCACATCTTCCTATCCCTGGTGGCTCTTAGCACGCTTTCTCCTGTTATGCCAGGCAACTCCCGTTCTGCCAACCACCTGCTCAGGCCCTTCAAATATGCTATCCGCTGCTTTCCCCGGTTTCTTTTTCAACTCTATCTTGTCTGTTAGTATCAGGTTCTCCAAACTCTCCTTCCTCATTGCATGTCCCAGGAACTTTAGTTGTCTTTTCCTGATGCTCAATATTAATTTCCTTTTCGGTTCCATTCTTTTCAACACCTCATCATTGCTCACATTCTCGGTCCATGATATCCGCAGCATCCTTCTGTAGAACCACATTTCAGCTGCTTCAAGTTTTTCCTTCATCTTTGATGATATTGTCCAGCATTCACTGCCATATTGAAGAACTGACAACACATAGCAATCCAGTACTCTCTTCCTTGTTCCTAGCGAAATTGTCCTGTTTCTTAATACTCTACTCAGCTCATGGAATGCATCCTTGTGCTTTTGGATCTGAGAAATACAAGTGTATAGAAACTGATGTGACCACAAAGTGAGGGATCATTTTATGTACTGATTGTAGTATGGATTTGATCCCCCACTTTATATCCATTATACTTCTGTAGAACCACATTTCAGTTGCTTCAAGTATTTCCTTCATCTTTGATGATATTGTCCAGCATTCACTGCCATATTGAAGAACCGACATCACATAGCAATCCAGTACTCTCTTCTTTGTTTCTAGCGAAATTGTCCTGTTTCTTAATACTTTATTCAGCTGCTGGAACGCGTTCTTCGTCATGCCAATTCGCCTTCGGATCTTTGTGTCGCACTTTCCGTCTTCTGTTAGAACATTTCCCAGGTATTTAAATTTTTGTACCTGGTTGATTTTAATATCCCCCCACCTCTATTTGGCATTTTGCGTTGCTCTTTTTCCTGATGACCAATTCATTCGGTTTTCTTGCAATTAGTTTGTAGTCTTTAGAGCAGTTGCCATGTAAATATTTTTAGAAAAGAGAGAGAGAAGCCACGGCTCGTCGGTGAGAAAGTAACTGATGTCGAGATACCAAGTCAGAATCGATTATATTGCAGATCCTTTTTTGGATTTTGTCAAGGATCTCTAGATGAATATCATGGACCGAGCATGTGAGAAATGATGAGTTTTTGGAAAGGATGGAAACGAAAAGGAAATTAATATTGAGCATCAGGAACAAACAACTAAAGTTCCTGGGACATGCAATGAGAGAGGAGGGCTTGGAGAACCTGATAATAACAGGCCAGATAGAGGAGAAAAGAGACAGGGGAACGCAGCGGATAACATATTTGAAGGGCCTGAGCAGGTGGTTGGCAGAACGGGAGTTGCCTGACGTAACAGGAGAAAGGGTGTTAAGAGCCACCAGGGATAGGAAGATGTGGAGAGCTACGATCGCCTACGTCCTGGAAGGATAAGGCACATAGAAGAAGATATAGTATATATATATAGGCCATTTGTTTATAAGAAATTATAATAAGGATATAAAATGAGGGATAAATTCTATACTATAATCAACATATAAATTGATCCCTCATTTTGTAGCCATGCTAGTTTTTATACATTTATATTCTAGATTTATGGACTTGAGCTAGTAGATGACAGAGCGGGGTTTGAGTGACGTAACAGGAGAAAGCGTGCTAAGAACCACCGGGGATAGTGAGACGTGGAAGGCCATGATCGCCTACGTCCTGAAAGGACAAGGCACATAGAAGAACACTAGATTGGCATCTAGGTTCTATTCGTTTAATATTGAAAAAGTTAAATGCGATCGCTACTTTTACTCAGTTTCTTGTCTAACAGTTACTTTTCTCGCACGTTCCACCTGCAGAACTTCCGTTTACTTGCTTCTAAGTTCACAATCTTCAAAAAGTTAAACACAATGGCAATCACCATCTTGAATCCCGTCTATCTTTTGTCCTCAATCCTGTAACCCCTTGTGTACTAGTGGCATACTCGCCTTGCTTAGGGGTTAATGATTAGAAACTAAACTAAATTAAAATAATATGAAACTATAGACTTAATAGTTATGTATTAATCCAGCTATGAAATTGTTATGTCGCCAAGTATAATGAATAACTCAACAACAGAATCAGAAATATAAGTTGTATTGCGCGGAAAGACGGTTAGTAGGTAGAGAAATGATTAGTAATATTTACAATAGAAAAGATACAATAGTCCAATCCGTCGTAAGACGTGTGTATAACGTGATTACTTCCGGTACGCCACCGGAAGTGCTACTAACTCTCAAGTGACTCTGTACGAACCCGTACGACTCTCCACAACCCTCCGTGTAGAGAATCCACCATTGCTAAATATAGCAATGGGAACAGTCCATTATGTAGTAAAATAGGGGCGGCGCCCTAACAGAAATAAACCTTAGTTCGTCTCTAGCGCCGAACTATGCCGACAACTACATGTGTAGCGGTTCCGAGGTTCCTACTAGTGGAGAATTCCACCGAGAGACAATAACTACGGAAAGTTTTCTCCGGCTGCAGACTAAATCCACGCATGGGATGGAACTACTGGTAGTACATTCCGTGTGGTGATGACTCGACACCGCAGAGCGGAGGGCTTCCTAGACTGAAGTCAACAGCCAGGACGAGGGTTGCTCCCGATTAAATCAACGGCTATATAACCGTGACCCAGGCGAACCTTCAAGTTGGAGGATATCGGTTGTGAAGGAGGAACGAACATCGTCAGGTCTACTTTGACCAAGACACACTACGCTACAACTAATACCTACCGAGACATGTGGTCAAGTACTCAGTTGTGCAGTGGAACTACCACCACACTCGATCATAACAGTGACGATGATGGTGGTGATGAATAGTCCACAATATATGAAACCCTGCGTTTGCTCGAGTAGCCAACTTTTCGAGTAAAGTAATTGGCCGTTTTAATTTCCGTCTTCTGGGATAGTTTAATATTGGTTGTTGAGATTTCTGTAATTTTTATTTATTGTGGTGTTCACCCTGCACAAGGCCTAAGAGCCACTCGAGGTAGATTACAGATTAAAGGTAGCTAAACGGTTAACTCTAGACTTGAGCAGATTAAGATTGTAGCGATCAGGGAAGTATCATCTTGGGAGTCGATACTGCTGCTTGAGTTGAACTTACATGTCGATAAGTAATTATGATGAGCATAATAATGCCACTAAAGTGTAAGGGGTTACTTGGAGGAAAGAGAATGAGAAGACTTTAGTGAGGAGAAAGGACAATAAAAGAACAGGTTTCAGGAAGACAAAAGATGGCAATAATGCCACTATGATGTAAGGGGTTACTGGGAGGGAAAGAGAATGAGAAGACTTTAGTGAGGATAAAGAACAATAAAAGAACAGGTTTTAGGAAGACAGAAGATGGCAATAATGCCACTAAGATGTAAGGGGTTACTGGGAGGGAAAGAGAATGAGAAGACTTTAGTGAGGAGAAAGGACAATAAAAGAACAGGTTTCGGGGAAGACAGAAGATGGCAATAATGCCAATTAAGATGTAAGGGGTTACTGGGAGGAAAGAGAATGAGAAGACTTTAGTGAGGAGAAAGGACAATAAAAGAACAGGTTTCAGGAAGACAGAAGATGGCAATAATGCCACTAAGAGGCAAGGGGTTACTGGGAGGGAAAGAGAATGAGAAGACTTTTAGTGAGGAGAAAGGAATAAAAGAACAGGCTTCAGGAAGACAGAAGATGGCAATAATGCCACTAAGATGTAAGGGGTTACTGGGAGTGAAAGAGAATGAGAAGACTTTAGTGAGGAGAAAGGACAATAAAAGAACAGGTTTCAGGAAAACAGAAGATGGCAATAATGCCACTAAGATGTAAGGGGTTATTGGGAGTGAAAGAGAATGAGATGACTTTAGTGAGGAGAAAGGACAATAAAGAACAAGTTTTGTGAAGACAGAAGATGGCAATAATGCCACTAAGATGTAAGGGGTTACTGGGAGGGAAAGAGAATGAGAAGACTTTAGTGAGAGAAAGAACAATAAAGAACAGGTTTCAGGAAGACAAAAGATGGCAATAATGCCACTATGATGTAAGGGGTTACTGGGAGGGAAAGAGAAGAGAAGACTTTGGCAGAGATAAAGAACAATAAAAGAACAGGTTTTAGGAAGACAGAAGATGGCAATAATGCCACTAAGATGTAAGGGGTTACTGAGGGAAAGAGAATGAGAAGACTTTAGTGAGGAGAAAGGACAATAAAAGAACAGGTTTCGGGAAGACAGAAGATGGCAATAATGCCACTAAGATGTAAGGGGTTACTGGGAGGAAAGAGAATGAGAAGACTTTAGTGAGGAGAAAGGACAATAAAAGAACAGGTTTCAGGAAGACAGAAGATGGCAATAATGCCACTAAGAGGCAAGGGGTTACTGGGAGGGAAAGAGAATGAGAAGACTTTAGTGAGGAGAAAGGACAATAAAAGAACAGGCTTCAGGAAGACAGAAGATGGCAATAATGCCACTAAGATGTAAGGGGTTACTGGGAGGAAAGAGAATGAGAAGATCTTAGTGAGGAGAAAGGACAATAAAAGAACAGGTTTCAGGAAAACAGAAGATGGCAATAATGCCACTAAGATGTAAGGGGTTATTGGGAGTGAAAGAGAATGAGATGACTTTAGTGAGGAGAAAGGACAATAAAAAGAACAAGTCGCAGGAAGACAGAGATGGGCAATAATGCCACTAAGATGTATGGCTGAGGGAAAGAGAATGAGAAGACTTTAGTGAGGATAAAGAACAATAAAAGAACAGGTTTCCAGGAAGACAGACGATGGCAATAATGCCACTAAGATGTCAGGGGTTACTGGGAGTGAAAGAGAATGAGAAGATTCTTAGTGAGGAGAAAGGACAATAAAGAACAAGTTTCAGGAAGACAGAAGATGGCAATAATGCCACTAAGATGTAAGGGGTTACTGGGAGGAAAGAGAATATACATTCAGTGAGGAGAAAGGACAATAAAAGAACAGGTTTCAGGGAACAGAAGATGGCAATAATGCCACTAAGATGTAAGGGGTTATTGGGAGTGAAAGAGAATGAGATGACTTTAGTGAGGAGAAAGGACAATAAAAGAACAAAGTTTCAGGAAGACAGAAGATGGCAATAATGCCACTAAGATGTAAGGGGTTACTGGGAGGGAAAGAGAATGAGAAGACTTTAGTGAGGATAAAGAACAATAAAAGAACAGGTTTCAGGAAGACAGACGATGGCAATAATGCCAATTAAGATGTCAGGGGTTACTGGGAGTGAAAGAGAATGAGAAGACTTTAGTGAGGAGAAAGGACAATAAAAGAACAAGTTTCAGGAAGACAGAAGATGGCAATAATGCCACTAAGATGTAAGGGGTTACTGGGAGTGAAAGAGAATGAGAAGACTTTAGTGAGGAGAAAGGACAATAAAAGAACAAGTTTCAGGGAAGACAGAAGATGGCAATAATGCCACTAAGATGGAAGGGGTTACTGGGAGTGAAAGAGAATGAGAAGACTTTAGTGAGGAGAAAGGACAATAAAAGAACAGGTTTCAGGAAGACAGAAGATGGCAATAATGCCACTAAGATGTAAGGGGTTAATGAGAGGGAAAGAGAATGAGAAGACTTTAGTGAGGAGAAAGGACAATAAAAGAACAGGTTTCAGGAAGACAGAAGATGGCAATAATGCCACTAAGATGTAAGGGGTTACTGGGAGTGGGAGTAAAAGAAATTGAAAATACTTTATTGAGAATTAAGGACAATAAATGAACAGTGTTCAGGAAGAGAGTCATTAGTGACTGGCCAGTAACCGCTTGACATGTGGGTTGGGGAGAGATGTACGCTTTCACCGGTCGGCTCGTGTAAACCTTTCTATTATCCTCATACATTACAACCGGTAGGTCGATGCTGTTGAACACAGTGTGGTCGTAGCTGTGCTTATACGACTTTTATAAAACCACAAGTGAGAGTTGGACGTAGGCCGTAGGACCAGTACAGTTTACCATTTCAATTCACCTGAGTAAAGCAGGGCTTACCTCTTCGCTGCAAAGATACTACCAGTGGCAATACATCACATAAGCCTAATTATATATATATATAAAATATAAAACTTTAATCCAAAAGGAAAAGCAGGTAGGTAAATCCCAAAGAACCGATCCAAATTAATATTTTAATATTAAAATATATATATATATATAATCCAAAAGGAAAAGCAGGAAGGTAAATCCCAAAGACCCGATCCTCATTAATATTTAATATTAATATATATATATATATATATATATATATATATATATATATATATATATAATCCAAAATGGAAAAGCAGGTGGGTAAATCCCAAAGAACCGATCCTAATTAATATTTTAATATATATATATATATATAATCCAAAAGGAAAAGCAGCTAGGTAAATCCCAAAGAACCGATCCTAATTAATATATATATATATATATATATATATATATATATATATATATATATATATAATCCAAAAGGAAAAGCAGGAAGGTAAATCCCAAAGACCCGATCCTCATGAATATTTTAATATTAAAATATATATATATATAATCCAAAAGGAAAAGCAGGTGAGTAAATCCCAAAGAACCGATCCTAATTAATATTTTAATATTAATATACACACACACATATATATATATATATATATATATATATATATATATGTATATAATCCAAAAGGAAAAGCAGGAAGGTTAATCCCAAAGACCCGATCCTAATTAATATTAATTCCATTAATATTAAAAAAATGATCAAAGTGGAGGGCTCAATGTAATTAATATTTAAATTACGGAGCCAATTATAAAATAAAATAAATTTCGATGTTCAAGTCAGTTGTATGGCCATTTCTACATGAAATCCCTAAGAGAAATTTCATGCTTCATCGGCAACTTTAGTTCAAAATAAAGTAAGATATATTACCGGCGGAAGTTCAAAAACTTTTTCATCACAAAAAAAAAAATGTCGGGGTGGGATTAAAAACATGTAGACAGAAAGCAATATAACATATATATGCTTCCCCGACAGCTACAATCTCCAAGAATTTAAATGTGAAGTCAATAGTCATCTCCTATCTCACTAACTTGCATCCTCTCTCTCATGCTCCTTTCTCTGTCCACTCCACTCTCATCAGTATTCTCATTCTTCTCTTATCCACTTCCTGACACCCTCTATAAACTGTCACTCTTTCTCATGACTTTCCTCCTATGTACCCCCCCTGCAAAACAATGGCAGTAAAATTCTTAGCTCAGGGCGATATGATTATTAAAATTTTTTTTTTTTAAGTAAAACCTAAAGTGATACGTCTTGGCACGCAAATGAAACCTTTTCAACTAGCCTCACACATTTTACCTGGTAGATCGTTGCCGTCGCAATGCCCATCCGACTTCTTGGAGCCGGGTGCGTGAGTGTTGGATGTAGTCTGTGTACAGTTATGTGTCATCTGAGGAAAGTAGGGGCGACCACTTCTCTGCATTGGTATTAACACTGACGATATCTAAGTACATCCCCTAAATCGCAAAAACCAGCATAGTATGAATAAAAAAAATCCCAAACTTGATAAAAACAAACTTTTTCAATCAAAATGTTTTTATTATTATTAAGAGGAAAGATCAAGGTAATTTTTAATTATTTTTTTAAAATTTTAACCCTTTCTAACATGTTTGAAATTTTGGCAGAAAATCTTGTCTTGATTTGAGTTAGCGGGTAACCAAAACCTGACAACTATTTACAATGGAAAACCGAATGATGACATCACCCACTTTTTTCCGGTGACAAATACATTAATTTGGAAATTCTCGCAAAAAATAATAATAATAATAATAATAATAATAATTGTCAGATTTTAAAAAAACATTCAGTACTCATTCACAAATGATTTAAATTATTTTTGAAATTATTATTTTTTAAAAATCTTGGTAGAAATATTTTTAACTTTGTTACCCCCCCTCCACATAAATCCATGAAATTTTAATCAATTTCAGTGTCGTGGTCTATACTTTTGTTAGTTAACGCAGGACTCATTGGGAAATAGAATTTATCTATTTTTTTTATTTTAAATTTTCCCTGTATCCGAAAATCTGCTCCGAAGAGTAAAATAAAAAATTAAATAAAACTCTGATATTAATTTGATAAGCTTTCAATTGCTTGAAAAAATAATGAAAATTAAGGAGATTATAATCTGAAAAAAGATTTTCGATAACTAATAAAATTTTAAAAGAATTGTTTTCATTTTTTGTTTTTGCTTTTATAATAATTTATAAAGTTTTAAAAATATTTTTAAAATCTTTAAAAAAAACTGTCGGGGTTAGATATTTGGATAAGAATTGATGAATATATTGTCTATCGAAAACTGAAAAGTTTCATAAAAATCGTTCCAAACCCATATTTTTAAAATAATTTAAATCATTTTTGTGCATTTAATTTTTTGATGGTATTTTCTATGTGCAAAGTAAAAGGTCAGAGTTTTCTCCCTTACTGGAAAAAAATTGGTACAATTTTATCACTTATAAACGGCATACATTTATAAATCTCGGAATTTATATTCTAATCAATATAATTTCTGTTTGAAAAAAAAACAAACAGAGAGTATTTTGCTTACTGGAAATAGTAAATTTAATCAATTAGTTTTCAATTAAAACGAAAATAAAATTTTCAAGAAATCTTTTCATTTAAAAAAATTAATTTAAAAGTAACTATGCTGTCTTTTTGTGATATGGCGGAGGTACCTAAACTCCATACTCTTCTGACAGCTGACGATATTTTGGAAGAAGTACTAATTCCAAACGAACGCAGTCTTTAAACATCCTTTCATAAATACAGATATGTTCGATTGTTTTCCGAAGGGGTTACTGAATCACGCCCATTTTTCATCGTAATGCAGGATTTATTTCGTGTCGTTTGCTTTTCCTTTTCAACATGGCTGAGAGATTTATATTAGCGACATGCTTGTTAAAATGCTGTACAAAGAAATTGTGTGCTTGATTAAACTTTTCCTCGAAGGAATTTGCCACGACATATGCCGGCATGGTTTACGCGGTATTTTCATTTGCGATGAAGAATGCTACGATGACAGACTGATGGAGAGAGTGGGAGCATAGCTTAATGAGAGATCGCCTAGGAGACAAGGGCAATAACACGATACAAACTAACAAATATTTGACAGGAAGGGAATAAAGTAAGTCGCCACTCTAAATAGGTGAGATTTCTTTCTTAAAGAAAAACTGTCACCAAACAAAACAAACGACGTAGAAATCGCATTTTAAGTAAAAAATAAAAATAAAAATATAAAATAAAAAGACGCACTGCAGATTTGTTGTAATTTGAAAATAATTTGAAAATGGTAAATAAAAATGCTAAAATATGAATACACATAAAAACAAGATTAATTTCTTTGAGGAAGTATTGTGATTATTATTAATTGTTGACTGGTTGTCTTTCATCTTATTTCTCTTATTTGTTTCCACCTAGTCGTAATAAGACGTAATAGTCTTAAGTTGGTTGAATTTCTTTGAAGCCTGGTCATTATTATTAATTTTTGACTCGTCTTTCTTTCATCTTATTTCTCTTGTTTGTTTCCACCTAGTTGAAATAAGACGAAATAGACTTAAAATGTTTGAATTTCTTTGATGAAGCATTGTCATTATTATTAATTTTTGACTCGTCTTTCTTTCATCTTATTTCTCTTGCTTGTTTCCACCTTGTAGTAATAAGACGTAATAGTCTTAAGTTGTTTGAATTTCTTTGATGAAGCATTGTCATTATTACTAATTTTTGACGCGTCTTTCTTTCATCTTATTTCTCTTGCTTGTTTCCACCTTGTAGTAATAAGACGTAATAGTCTTAAGTTGTTTGAATTTCTTTGATGAAGCATTGTCATTATTATTAATTTTTGACTCGTCTTTCTTTCATCTTATTTCTCTTGCTTGTTTCCATCTTGTAGTAATAAGACGTAATAGTCTGAAGTTGTTTGAATTTCTTTGATGAAGCATTGTCATTATTATTAATTTCTGACTCGTCTTTCTTTCATCTTGTTTCTCTTGCTTGTTTCCACCTAGTAGTAATAAGACGTAATTGTCTTAAGTTGTTTGAATTTCTTTGATGAAGCATTGTCGTTAGTACTAATTTTTGACTCGTCTTTCTTTCATCTTATTTCTCTTGCATGTTTCCACCTCGTAGTAATAAGATGCAAGAGTCTTAAGTTGTTTGAATTTCTTTGATGAAGCATTGTCATTATTATTAATTTTCGACTCGTCTTTCTTTCATCTTATTTCTCTTGCTTGTTTCCACCTAGTAGTAATAAGACGTAATAGTCTGAAGTTAGTTGAATTTCTTTGATGAAGCCTTGTCCTTATTATTAATTTTTGACTCGTCTTTCTTTCATCTTATTTCTCTTGCTTGTTTCCACCTTGTAGTAATAAGACGTAATAGTCTTCAGTTGTTTTAATTTTTTTGATGGAAGCATTGTCATTATTATTAATTTTCGACTTATTTCTCTTGCTTGTTTCCACCTAGTAGTAATAAGACGTAATAGTCTGAAGTTGTTTGAATTTCTTTGATGAAGCGTTTTCATTGTTATTAATTTTTGACGCGTCTTTCTTTCATATTAATTTCTCTTGCATGTTTCCACCTTGTAGTAATAAGATGCAAGAGTCTTAAGTTGTTTGAATTTCTTTGATGAAGCATTGTCATTATTATTAATTTTTGACTCGTCTTTCTTTCATCTTATTTCTCTTGATTGTTTCCACCTAGTCGTAATAAGATGTAATAGTCTTAAATTGTGTGAATTTATCTGATGAAGCCTTGTCATTATTATTAATTTTTGACTCGTCTTTCTTTCATCTTATTTCTCTTGCTTGTTTCCACCTAGTAGTAATAAGACGTAATAGTCTGAAGTTGTTTGAATTTCTTTGATGAAGCATTGTCATTATTATTAATTTTTGACGCGTCTTTCTTTCATATTATTTCTCTTGCATGTGTCCACCTTGTAGTAATAAGATGCAAGAGTCTTAAGTTGTTTGAATTTCTTTGATGAAGCATTGTCATTATTATTTATGTTTGACTCGTCTTTCTTTCATCTTATTTCTCTTGCTTGTTTCCATCTTGTAGTAATAAGACGTAATAGTCTGAAGTTGTTTGAATTTCTTTGATGAAGCATTGTCATTATTATTAATTTTCGACTCGTCTTTCTTTCATCTTATTTCTCTTGCTTGTTTCCACCTAGTAGTAATAAGACGTAATAGTCTGAAGTTGTTTGAATTTCTTTGATGAAGCCTTGTCATTATTATTAATTTTTGACTCGTCTTTCTTTCATGTTATTTATCTTGCTTGTTTCCACTTAGTAGTAATAAGACGTAATAGTCTTAAGTTGTTTGAATTTCTTTGATGAAGCCTTGTCCTTATTATTAATTTTTGACTCGTCTTTCTTTCATCTTATTTCTCTTGCTTGTTTCCACCTTGTAGTAATAAGACGTAATAGTCTCAAATTGTTTGAATTTCTTTGATGAAGCCTTGTCATTATTATTAATTTTCGACTCGTCTTTCTTTCATCTTATTTCTATTGCTGGTTTCCACCTTGTAGTAATAAGACGTAATAGTCTTAAATTGTTTGAATTTCTTTGATGAAGCCTTGTCATTATTATTAATTTTTGACTCGTCTTTCTTTCATCTTATTTCTTTTGTTTGTTTCCATCTAGTTGCAATAAGACGAAATAGACTTAAGATGTTTGAATTTCTTTGATGAAGCATTGTCATTATTATTAATTTTTGACTCGTCTTTCTTTCATCTTATTTCTCTTGCTTGTTTCCACCTTGTAGTAATAAGACGTAATAGTCTTAAATTGTTTGAATTTCTTTGATGAAGCCTTGTCATTATTATTAATTTTTGACTCGTCTTTCTTTCATCTTATTTCTATTGCTGGTTTCCACCTTGTAGTAATAAGACGTAATAGACTTAAATTGTTTGAATTTCTTTGATGAAGCCTTGTCATTATTATTAATTTTCGACTCGTCTTTCTTTCATCTTATTTCTTTTGTTTGTTTCCACCTAGTAGTAATAAGATATAATAGTCTTAAGTTGGTTGAATTTCTTTGATGAAGCCTTGTCATTATTATTAATTTTTGACTCTCTTTCTTTCATCTTATTTCTCTTGCTTGTTTCCACCTAGTCGTAATAAGATGTAATAGTCTTAAATTGTGTGAATTTATCTGATGAAGCCTTGTCATTATTATTAATTTTTGACTCGTCTTTCTTTCATTTTATTTCTCTTGCTTGTTTCCACCTAGTAGTAATAAGACGTAATAGTCTGAAGTTGTTTGAATTTCTTTGATGAAGCATTGTCATTATTATTAATTTTTGACGCGTCTTTCTTTCATATTATTTCTCTTGCATGTGTCCACCTTGTAGTAATAAGATGCAAGAGTCGTAAGTTGTTTGAATTTCTTTGATGAAGCATTGTCATTATTATTTATGTTTGACTCGTCTTTCTTTCATCTTATTTCTCTTGCTTGTTTCCACCTAGTAGTAATAAGACGTAATAGTCTGAAGTTGGTTGAATTTCTTTGATGAAGCCTTGTCCTTATTATTAATTTTTGACTCGTCTTTCTTTCATCTTATTTCTCTTGCTTGTTTCCACCTTGTAGTAATAAGACGTAATAGTCTTCAGTTGTTTTAATTTTTTTGATGAAGCATTGTCATTATTATTAATTTTCGACTCGTCTTTCTTTCATCTTATTTCTCTTGCTTGTTTCCACCTAGTAGTAATAAGACGTAATAGTCTGAAGTTGTTTGAATTTCTTTGATGAAGCGTTTTCATTGTTATTAATTTTTGACGCGTCTTTCTTTCATATTATTTCTCTTGCATGTTTCCACCTTGTAGTAATAAGATGCAAGAGTCTTAAGTTGTTTGAATTTCTTTGATGAAGCATTGTCATTATTATTAATTTTTGACTCGTCTTTCTTTCATCTTATTTCTCTTGATTGTTTCCACCTAGTCGTAATAAGATGTAATAGTCTTAAATTGTGTGAATTTATCTGATGAAGCCTTGTCATTATTATTAATTTTTGACTCGTCTTTCTTTCATCTTATTTCTCTTGCTTGTTTCCACCTAGTAGTAATAAGACGTAATAGTCTGAAGTTGTTTGAATTTCTTTGATGAAGCATTGTCATTATTATTAATTTTTGACGCGTCTTTCTTTCATATTATTTCTCTTGCATGTGTCCACCTTGTAGTAATAAGATGCAAGAGTCTTAAGTTGTTTGAATTTCTTTGATGAAGCATTGTCATTATTATTTATGTTTGACTCGTCTTTCTTTCATCTTATTTCTCTTGCTTGTTTCCATCTTGTAGTAATAAGACGTAATAGTCTGAAGTTGTTTGAATTTCTTTGATGAAGCATTGTCATTATTATTAATTTTCGACTCGTCTTTCTTTCATCTTATTTCTCTTGCTTGTTTCCACCTAGTAGTAATAAGACGTAATAGTCTGAAGTTGTTTGAATTTCTTTGATGAAGCCTTGTCATTATTATTAATTTTTGACTCGTCTTTCTTTCATGTTATTTATCTTGCTTGTTTCCACTTAGTAGTAATAAGACGTAATAGTCTTAAGTTGTTTGAATTTCTTTGATGAAGCCTTGTCCTTATTATTAATTTTTGACTCGTCTTTCTTTCATCTTATTTCTCTTGCTTGTTTCCACCTTGTAGTAATAAGACGTAATAGTCTTAAGTTGTTTGAATTTCTTTGATGAAGCATTGTCATTATTACTAATTTTTGACGCGTCTTTCTTTCATATTATTTCTCTTGCATGTGTCCACCTTGTAGTAATAAGATACAAGAGTCTTAAGTTGTTTGAATTTCTTTGATGAAGCCTTGTCATTATTATTAATTTTTGACTCGTCTTTCTTTCATCTTATTTCTCTTACTTGTTTCCACCTAGTAGTAATAAGACGTAATAGTTTTAAATTGTTTGAATTTCTTTGATGAAGCATTGTCATTATTATTAATTTTTGACTCGTCTTTCTTTCATCTTATTTCTCTTGCTTGTTTCCACCTTGTAGTAATAAGACGTAATAGTCTTAGGTTGTTTGAATTTCTTTGATGAAGCCTTGTCATTATTATTAATTTTTGACTCGTCTTTCTTTCATCTTATTTCTTTTGTTTGTTTCCACCTAGTTGCAATAAGACGAAATAGACTTAAGATGTTTGAATTTCTTTGATGAAGCATTGTCATTATTATTAATTTTCGATTCGTCTTTCTTTCATCTTATTTCTCTTGCTTGTTTCCACCTTGTAGTGATAAGACGTAATAGTCTTAAATTGTTTGAATTTCTTTGATGAAGCCTTGTCATTATTATTAATTTTTGACTCGTCTTTCTTTCATCTTATTTCTATTGCTGGTTTCCACCTTGTAGTAATAAGACGTAATAGTCTTAAATTGTTTGAATTTCTTTGATGAAGCCTTGTCATTATTATTAATTTTTGACTCGTCTTTCTTTCATCTTATTTCTTTTGTTTGTTTCCACCTAGTAGTAATAAGATATAATAGTCTTAAGTTAGTTGAATTTCTTTGAAGCCTGGTCATTATTATTAATTTTCGACTCGTCTTTCTTTCATCTTATTTCTCTTGCTTGTTTCCACCTAGTAGTAATAAGACGTAATAGTCTTAAATTGTTTGAATTTCTTTGATGAAGCCTTGTCATTATTATTAATTTTTGACTCGTCTTTCTTTCATCTTATTTCTATTGCTGGTTTCCACCTTGTAGTAATAAGACGTAATAGACTTAAATTGTTTGAATTTCTTTGATGAAGCCTTGTCATTATTATTAATTTTCGACTCGTCTTTCTTTCATCTTATTTCTTTTGTTTGTTTCCACCTAGTAGTAATAAGACGTAATAGTCTGAAGTTGTTTGAATTTCTTTGATGAAGCCTTGTCATTATTATTAATTTTTGACTCGTCTTTCTTTCATCTTATTTCTCTTGCTTGTTTCCACCTAGTCGTAATAAGACGTAATAGTCTTAAATTGTGTGAATTTCTTTGATGAAGCATTGTCCTTATTATTAATTTTTGACTCGTCTTTCTTTCATCTTATTTCTCTTGCTTGTTTCCACCTTGTAGTAATAAGACGTAATAGTCTTAAGTTGTTTGAATTTCTTTGATGAAGCATTGTCATTATTACTAATTTTTGACGCGTCTTTCTTTCATATTATTTCTCTTGCATGTGTCCACCTTGTAGTAATAAGATACAAGAGTCTTAAGTTGTTTGAATTTCTTTGATGAAGCCTTGTCATTATTATTAATTTTTGATTCGTCTTTCTTTCATCTTATTTCTCTTACTTGTTTCCACCTTGTAGTAATAAGACGTAATAGTTTTAAATTGTTTGAATTTCTTTGATGAAGCATTGTCATTATTATTAATTTTTGACTCGTCTTTCTTTCATCTTATTTCTCTTGCTTGTTTCCACCTTGTAGTAATAAGACGTAATAGTCTTAGGTTGTTTGAATTTCTTTGATGAAGCCTTGTCATTATTATTAATTTTTGACTCGTCTTTCTTTCATCTTATTTCTTTTGTTTGTTTCCACCTAGTTGCAATAAGACGAAATAGACTTAAGATGTTTGAATTTCTTTGATGAAGCATTGTCATTATTATTAATTTTCGATTCGTCTTTCTTTCATCTTATTTCTCTTGCTTGTTTCCACCTTGTAGTGATAAGACGTAATAGTCTTAAATTGTTTGAATTTCTTTGATGAAGCCTTGTCATTATTATTAATTTTTGACTCGTCTTTCTTTCATCTTATTTCTATTGCTGGTTTCCACCTTGTAGTAATAAGACGTAATAGTCTTAAATTGTTTGAATTTCTTTGATGAAGCCTTGTCATTATTATTAATTTTTGACTCGTCTTTCTTTCATCTTATTTCTTTTGTTTGTTTCCACCTAGTAGTAATAAGATATAATAGTCTTAAGTTAGTTGAATTTCTTTGAAGCCTGGTCATTATTATTAATTTTCGACTCGTCTTTCTTTCATCTTATTTCTCTTGCTTGTTTCCACCTAGTAGTAATAAGACGTAATAGTCTTAAGTTGTTTGAATTTCTTTGATGAAGCATTGTCATTATTATTAATTTTTGACGCGTCTTTCTTTCATATTATTTCTCTTGCATGTGTCCACCTTGTAGTAATAAGATGCAAGAGTCTTAAGTTGTTTGAATTTCTTTGATGAAGCATTGTCATTATTATTTATGTTTGACTCGTCTTTCTTTCATCTTATTTCTCTTGCTTGTGTCCACCTATCAGTAATAAAACATAAAGTCTTAAGTTGTTTGTATTTCTTTGATGAAGCATCTTCACTATTAATAATTTTTAACTCGTCTTTCTTTCATCTTATTTCTCTTGCTTGTTTCCACCTTGTAGTAATAAGACGTAATAGTCTGAAGTTGTTTGAATTTCTTTGATGAAGCCTTGTCATTATTATTAATTTTTGACTCGTCTTTCTTTCATCTTATTTCTCTTGCTTGTTTCCACCTAGTAGTAATAAGACGTAATAGTCTGAAGTTGTTTGAATTTCTTTGATGAAGCCTTGTCATTATTATTAATTTTTGACTCGTCTTTCTTTCATCTTATTTCTCTTGCTTGTTTCCACCTTGTAGTAATAAGACGTAATAGTCTGAAGTTGTTTGAATTTCTTTGATGAAGCCTTGTCATTATTATTAATTTTTGACTCGTCTTTCTTTCATCTTATTTCTCTTGCTTGTTTCCACCTAGTAGTAATAAGACGTAATAGTCTGAAGTTGTTTGAATTTCTTTGATGAAGCCTTGTCATTATTATTAATTTTTGACTCGTCTTTCTTTCATGTTATTTATCTTGCTTGTTTCCACCTTGCAGTAATAAGAGGCAATAGTCTAAGTTGTTTGAATTTTTTTGATGAAGCATTATCATTATTATTCATTTTTGACTCGTCTTTCTTTCATCTTATTTGTCTTGCTTGTTTCCACCTAGTAGTAATAAGATATAATAGACTTAAGTTGGTTGAATTTCTTTGAAGCCTGGTCATTATTATTCATTTTTGACTCGTCTTTCTTTCATCTTATTTCTCTTGCTTGTTTCCACCTAGTAGTAATAAGACGTAATAGTCTTAAATTGTTTGAATTTCTTTGATGAATCATTGTCATTATTATTAATTTTTGACTCGTCTTTCTTTCATCTTATTCCTCTTGTTTGTTTCCACCTAGTAGTAATAAGACGTAATAGTCTGAAGTTGTTTGAATTTCTTTGATGAAGCATTGTCATTATTATTAATTTTTGACTCGTCTATTCTTTCATCTTATTTCTCTTGCTTGTTTCCACCTAGTAGTAATAAGATATAATAGACTTAAGTTGTTTGAATTTCTTTGATGAAGCGTTTTCATTATTATTAATTTTTGACGCGTCTTTCTTTCATATTATTTCTCTTGCATGTGTCCACCTTGTAGTAATAAGATGCAAGAGTCTTAAGTTGTTTGAATTTCTTTGATGAAACATTGTCATTGTTATTAATTTTTGACTCGTCTTTCTTTCATCTTATTTCTCTTGCTTGTTTCCACCTTGTAGTAAGAAGACGTAATATTCTTAAGTTGTTTGAATTTCTTTGATGAAGCCTCGTCATTATTATTAATTTTTGACTCGTCTTTCTGTCGCCTGATTTCTCTTGCTTGTTTCCACCTTGTAGTAATAATTATATTTTATAATTAATTATCTTTCATTCATTCATGCATTGAATTATTTTTTGCCATATCTAGTCGACTGCTTTTTCTATTCATCTCGTGGTTCTTGACTTTTTTCAAAGATGGATATGCTATGTAATCGGTCTGGACTTGGCATCTCCACTTTTCACCAATGTGACTTGGTTTCCCTCCGTCCTTTCTATGTTCATGGCAACTGCTTAGACTTTCTTTTTCCATGGTGCGCTTGTGGGATAGAAATTAAGAATTAAAATCAACCTTCTTATTAACTTTTACAAAAATTGCACGCCCGCAAAATCGGTTTCAAACGACTGAACGCATTTAGGAAAGACCCAACTAAGGAAAATTTCACAAGTCAGTCTGCAAAGCAAAATTCTGGATCCTGATTGGATACGAAATAGAAAACTTTTATTCCCACGTCAGTCAAACGTTTTTTACAAAAAAAAGAAAGAAGAAAATGCCCACTGGAGATGGTCATATGACTGAATTCCACTACTTAACTACGTCCGTGACCAGGTCAAGTCAATCAGATGGAAGCAGCGGGTGAGACACAACTAAAATGTAACTTCATACTTCATATCGACCCGGACATATGGTCCCGTCGAACCTTGTTCTCTTTCTCCTTCTTTCTCGTGTGTTGATTTATTTTACTTCTTCTTTTCTATTCAAAGACCTTCCTACTAAACAAACGCTTATATATACATACGTACGTACGCACGAATATACTCTTTCAACAAATTACTACTACAAACGTTTTCTTCCTTTCTTGATACCCTCAACTTTCTCATTGAACACGAACTTTACCCTTAACTTCTTAATAATGTTTTTAATTTCACATTAACTTCTACAATTTACGTTATTATTTCCTTTTAATAAATTTCTTTTTTAAAATACAAAATGTATATATTCCACCATTCCCCACTATTCTACGCTATTCCACTATTCCACACTATTGTACGCTATTCCACTATTCCACACTATTGTACGCTATTCCATTATTCCACACTATTGTACGCTATTCCACTATTCCACACTATTGTACGCTATTCCACTATTCCACACTATTGTACGCTATTCCATTATTCCACACTATTGTACGCTATTCCATTATTCCACACTATTGTACGCTATTCCACTATTCCACACTATTGTACGCTATTCCATTATTCCACACTATTTTACGCTATTCCATTATTCCACACTATTCTACGCTATTCCACTATTTCACACTATTTTACGCTATTCCATTATTCCACACTATTGTACGCTATTCCATTATTCCACACTATTTTACGCTATTCCATTATTCCACACTATTTGACGCTATTCCATTATTCCACACTATTCTACGCTATTCCACCATTCCGCAATATTCTACGCTATTCCACCATTCCGCAATATTCTACGCTATTCCACTATTCCACACTATTCTACGCTATTCCACTATTCCACACTATTTTACGCTATTCCATTATTCCACGTTATTGTACGCTATTCCACCATTCCGCAATATTCTACGCTATTCCACTATTCCACACTATTCTACGCTATTCCACTATTCCACACTATTCTACGCTATTCCACTATTCCACACTATTTTACGCTATTCCATTATTCCACACTATTGTACGCTATTCCATTATTCCACACTATTTTACGCTATTCCATTATTCCACACTATTTTACGCTATTCCATTATTCCACACTATTTGACGCTATTCCATTATTCCACACTATTCTACGCTATTCCACTATTTCACACTATTTTACGCTATTCCATTATTCCACACTATTGTACGCTATTCCACTATTCCACACGTTCCAACCTGCTGACAATCAACCTTCTGATGATAACGACAATAACTTTCTGATAATTCTGCATAAAACTCATAAGCTGTAGAGAGTTCGGTTGTGTCTGACACAAGGCCAAATAAATAAACATTAACCATATCCCTATAGCTTCACCCTAACCATATGAATTTAAACGTGTTACCTCCAGACTCCACCCTTTTACCGTTGAAATAGTTAAATTTAACCTTCATTACTACTTCCACAGTTTCTTTTCTCGCACTTTCCGCCTGTTAAACCCTATTCCTTTTTCGTGCTTCCCTGTTAGTTTTAATCGACAAAAAATTAAATGCAATGTCAATTGCCATCATCGATCTTCTTGAATCTCATTCATCTTTTATTGTTTCCCCAGTACCCACTGTACCCAGTGTTTTTCTCACACGATAATCTCTTGCGGACTAGTGGTGGTCTCACCTTGATTGGGGTAAGATGATTAAAAAAAATTCATTATTTTGTCCTTCGTCTCTCATTCATTATATTACGACCGTTATTGGACAATCTCATCAAAGATGAAAAAAAGCAACTGAAATGGGGCTCTACAGAAGGATTCTGAGGATATATTGGACGGAACGTGTGAGCAACGACGAGGTTTTAAAGAAGACATTTTTGAGACATGTAATGAGGATGGAAGGCATGGAGAACTTGATACTCACAGGACGGATAGAGAAAAATCAACGAATCAGAATCTCAGCATCAGAATGAGACAACTAAACTTCCCGGGACATGCAATGAGGAAGGAGGGGTTGGGGAACCTGATACTAACTGGCCAGATAGGAGGAAGGCCAGATGGGGGGAAGCAGTGGATAACATATTTGAAGGTGGATGATAGAACGGGGTTTACGTGATGTAACAGGAGAAATCGTGGTAAGAGCCGCCAGAGATAGGGAGACATGGAAATCCATGGTCGCCTACGTCCTGAAAGGACAAGGCACATAGAAGAAGAAAATAGAAAAATGTGCCACTGGGGTTTCTTATCTGGTGAAACCGACATTGATTCTTTCCAACCATTTTGGAAATACCAGGCGAAACGAAAATCTTATTTTACACCAATCGGTTCTGCCGCTATAGCCTACAAGAATCACCTTTTCCGGCTACCAACGTCATAGTTCTTGTTACAATAATATAAACTTGCAGACGGTACACCGGTTACTTCCGCCTGAATTCAGTTCCTGTACACAATTTGAAAATTAGCGCTCGGGCTTTGTCTTATCAAAATGCATCCTGTCTTCTCGTGATTAATATATTAACACAAGTACTATCGATAAATCAGTATATTAATCAAGCATCCGCTAAAATATTTAGACAATCTTCATTAAGAGTTCTTTCTAGCTTCTAACATAGAAATGCCATGTGCGTGCGTACAGCGATACAACAGTTCTGATCACAACAGACGCCAATTTGTGTCCGCCCGTAAAAATTGTAAATGCTTCCTCAAAGTGCCTAAGTCTTTGATCGCTGACAGAATGTGGTATAGTATAGCTTGGTGTTTATGATTGCTGGCGGTTCCCTAATTGTGTATTAAATAAGGATTAGTTTCCCATCCTTCCTCTTTTCAAAATTTCAGATGATATCTTTTTTTTTTTTAATCATCTCACCCCAAGCAAGGCATTCCACTGCCACTATTGCGCATGGGGCTACATAGGGGAAGGTAAAGAGAAGGAGTGGTTAGACAGGGAATGTCATCATCTGTAGAAAAACAAAATGCTTTGTTCGTAAATTCTCTTCCAATTCTATTCTTGACTTATTTGAAGTCTCTTTGCTTAACTTTCCAACAGAACTGAATATCTACTGAGTGATAAGCATCCATGATTTCTGTTATCATCTCTGCAATAAACCAAAAGAAATATGCACCTGAAATTTGCATTAATGTACTCAAGCTATTAATCTTTCAATTAGGTCTCACTATTTTATAGTGGAATCGATCAAATGTAACCACTACTTCCTCTCGAACAGCTTCTTTTCTCGCACTTTCCGCCTGTGGAACTCTATTCCGAATACTTGCTTCCCTGACAGCTACAATCTTCAAAAGTTTAAATGCAACGTCAACCGCCATATCTTATCTCCATAACCCGACAGCCCTTGTATTTTATTCGCCTCCTTTACCACTCTAGTCTCATGGTCAGGTGCCCCTGCCGTTCTCCTCAGTGTTCTTGACAGGCTCCAAAGGAGAGTCTGTAATGTGATAGGTACTGATCTGGCGTCTCGATTGCAGCCACTTCCCCATCGTCGAAATGTGGCCTCCCTTTGTCTGTTCTATAAATACTTTCATGGATTCTGCTCGGACGAACTTAAGTCACTGGTGCCTCCTCAACAGGTGTTTACTCGTGCAACCAGACTGGCAACTGGGTCCCACCCATTCACAGTCAGGTTAGCCAAATGCAGACGACAGTTCTACTCCTTCAGCTTCTTCTCTCGCACTTCCCGCCTGTGGAACTCGCTCCCGTATTCTTGCTTTCCTGACGGCTACAACCTCCAGAAATTTAAAGGCAAAGTAAATACTCATCTACTAACCACTGGACTCTAGCTCTCTCCCCACTCCCGTATAACCTTCTCTTTCTCTCCACCTATGTATCTGTCATTGCACCTGCTTTCTCAGCTTTCTATTGTTCCTCTCTAACTAGTTTGTACTCCTCACTCCTTTCTAATTAATCTTTTTACATTCATGTAGCCCCCTGCACATCAGTGGCGTTTCCGCCTTGCTCGGGGTGAAATGATTAAAAAAAAAACAAAACGCAGTTTTTTTTACCCAAGTGTTTCCCTCCTTTTCTTACCCATTCTCCGACACCTCCTGTGACCTGTTCCTTTTTCTCTTCACTTCTTTTTTGTACACCCGACTGCTCATCAGTGACAGTACTGCCTTGCTTGGGGCAAAATGATTATCAAAAAAAAAAAAAAAATTCATTTTATCTCTAAACTATATAATTATAATAAGCGGTTATAATATTATGTCTTGCTTATGCTACTCACCGTGGCGTCCATTCTGACTATACTGAGGAACCTGGAAGTTATGCCAGGATTCGTCATCGGAGGCCACAATTTAAACAACATAAGGTACGCAGATGATACAGTGCTGATAGCAGACACAGAAAGGAAACTACAAGACATCCTACAGAAGGTAGCTGAAGAGAGTGACAAGGACTACAAATAAACTGCAAGAAAACCGAATGCATGGTCATCAGCAAAAAGAGCAACCCAAAGTGTCAAATACAAGTGGGGGATATTAAAAGCAGGTACAAAAATTGAAATACCTGGGAAGTGTTCTAACAGAAGACGGAAAATGCGACGCAGAGATCCAAAGGCGAATTGGCATGGTGAAGGACGCCTTCCAGAAGTTGATTAACCATTATATCACCATTCCTTCATCTTAATACTTGATATAATGCAAAAAATATCACAATGACTATTCAATAATATAATGTAACTACACTGGGACTCTTGTATATAATGTAACTACACTGGAACTCCTGTATATAATGTAACTATACTGGGACTCCTGTATATAATGTAACTACCCTGGGACTCCTGTATATAATGTAACTACACTGGGACTCCTGTATATAATGTAACTACACTGGGACTCCTGTATATAATGTAACTATACTGGGACTCCTGTATATAATGTAACTATACTGGGTCTCCGGTATATTATGTAACTACACTGGGACTCCTGTATATAATGTAACTACACCGGGACTCCTGTATATAATAATGTAACAATAATACTGGGACTCCTGTATATAATGTAATTATACTGGGACTCCTGTATATAATGTAACTATACTGGGTCTCCGGTATATAATGTAACTACACTGGGATTCCTGTATATAATGTAACTACACTGGGACTCCTGTATGTAATTTACAAGTAATCCATGATATTTTGTAATCGTATTAATTTCGGACAAAAGAATTTTTTGAAACACTAAATCTTTGATTGCTTTTAATAATTCCACCTCTTCCGCCAAACCAATGAGGTGCGCTGCACCATTTTGGGACCACTGCTCTAGAATTCGGTATTGGAAAATTTGTACAACATAAGATACGCAGATGATACAGTGCGGATAGCAGACACAGAAAGGAAACTACATCCTACAGAAGGTAGCTGAAGAGAGTGACAAGGAAGGACTACAAATAAACTGCAAGAAAACCGAATGCATGGTCATCAGCAAAAAGGGCAGCCAAAAATGCCAAATACAGGTCGGGGATACTAGAATCAAGCAGGTACAAAAATTTAAATACATAGGAAGTGTTCTAACAGAAAGTGCGACATTAAGGTCAGAAGGCGAATTGGCATGGCCAAGAACGGATTCCAAAAGCTAAGCAGAATATTGAGAAACGGGAAAATTTCGTTGGAAACAAAGAAAAAAGGATTGAAATGTTAGGTGATATCTCTTTTCCTGTATGGCAGCGAATGCTGAACAATCTCGTCAAATATGATTGAGAGGCTCGAAACAACATATTCTCCCAGAGAAGGATGTTGAAAATGCCATGGACCGAACATGTGAGCAACGATGATGTTTTGGAGAGAATAGAAGCAAAAAGGAAACCTATAACGCATCACTTAATAAATTCCAGGTCTGACATCGATGGCACCACTAATAAAAAAAACCTTATGATTTCTTTGAAGTACTAACCTTCAAATGGCACGTGACAAAATTTGGGCCCAATCGGATTATTAGTTCACAAATTACAAATATTTAAGTGAAGCTACTGCTGCATAGTTTCAAAACAATGGAAAAATCTGAATTTCGTGTGTTGATAAAGCATTGCTTTCTGATGGGAAAAATACTGTTCAAGCAACGCAATGGCTTCATAACCGTTATTCGGACTCTGCTGCGTCGAAAACAACGGCTAAGATGTGGTATACTGACTTTAAACGCGGTCGTACAAACACAAATGATGCTGATCATTCAAATTGCCCAAAATCGGCAGTTGTCTCGGAAAACATCAAAGAAATCTACAAACTCGTTTTGGTCGATCGTAAATTGAAGTTGCATGAGATAGCAGAGGAGTTGAGCATATCAGAAGGCAGTGTATTCACCATTTTGCATGAACATTTGTCAATGAGAAAGTTGTGTTCAAAGTGATCGCTGTGTTTGCTTACAGTCGATCAAAAAACAACAACGCTTAGACGATTCAGAGCGTTGTTTGCAACTGTTTCAACGCAACAAGAAGGAGGTTTTGCGTAAATGTGTGACAATGGATGAAACATGGATTCACCACTTCACTTTGGAGTCAAAACGGCAGTCAACTGAGTGGACTGCAGCAGGTGAAAGACGTCCAAAGCGACCAAAGACGCAAACATCAGCTAGCAAAGTTTTGGCTTCCGTATTGTTCATCGATTACCTTGAGAAAAGAAGAACCATCAATAGCGAATATTATATAACCTTATTAGTGCGTTTAAAGGAAGAAATCGCCAAAAAAAAAAACGGTCAAAAATGATTATGAAAATGTGATCTTTCACCAAGACAACGCTCCGTGTCACAAGTCGATCGCAACGATATCAAAACTAGATGAATTGCACTTCGAATTGCATCTGCATCCACCCTATTCTCTAGGTCTGGCCCCAAGCGACTACTGGCTGTTTGCAGACCTCAAAAGAATGCTCCAGGAAAGAGATCTGGTTTCAATGAAAAAGTGATATCGGAAAACTGAGGCGTATTTTGAGGTTTAAAACAAATCGTTCTACAAAAAAGGCAACCAATTGTTAGAGAAGCGTTGGAATCAGTGTATCACCCTAGAAGGAGACTATGTTGATGAATTAAGTCAAATTTTGCCTAAAAGTTGTTGTTTTATGAGTTAGGCCCGGGATTTATTGGGTGATGTGTTACTTAGCATCAGAAACAGACAGTTGAAGTTTCTGGGACATGTAAGGTCTTATATGAATATAGTGTCGCTGCCGACATTTGAATTTGAACACAGATCGTCAGAGAACAATTATAGTTGACCTCGCTTTGATGTAATTAGAGGAATCGTGCTGCTGATATCACGTGACGTTGTAAAAATAATATATATGGATACATAAGTAGGCATCTACGCAGATGACACTACAATATACTCCCGCTCCAGTAAGAAACCTGTCGTGGCGGACAGACATAATCTCGCTGCTGACCTTGAGCGGGATCTACACTCTGTGGTGAACTGGGGCAAGAAGTGGCTTGTCAACTTCAATTCCTCTAAGACCAAGCTGTTGTCTGTCAACCATTACAGGCAACCTCTTCTGCCTCCCATAAGCATGGACCAGATGATTCTCCCGGAGAGTAATACACTACGCCTCCTCGGACTTACCCTGTCCTCAGACCTCAAATGGAAGCACTATATTGAATCCATAGCAAAATCTACTGCTAAGAAGATTGGGTCACTATGTCGATCCAGGATGTTTTTTCCACCTGAATCCATCCTGCATATATACAAGTCAACCATCCGTCCGTGCATGGAGTACTGCTGCCATTTATGGTCAGGTGCCCCTGCCGTTCTCCTCAGTGTTCTTGACAAGCTCCAAAGGAGAGTCTGTAATGTGATAGGTACTGATCTGGCGACTCGACTGCAGCCACTTCCCCATCGTCGAAATGTGGCCTCCCTCTGTCTCTCCTATAAATACTTTCATGGCTTCTGCTCGGATGAGCTTAAGTCACTGATGCCTCCTCAACAGGTGTTTGCCCGTGCAACCAGACTGGCAACTGGGTCCCACCCATTCACAGTCAGGTTAGCCAAATGCAGACGACAATTCTACTCCTGCAGCTTCTTCTCTCGCACTTCCCGCCTGTGGAACTCACTCCCGTATTCTTGCTTTCCTGACGGCTACGACCTCCAGAAATTTAAAAGCAAAGTTAATACTCACATACTAACCACTGGCCTCTCGCTCTCTCCCCTCCCCTGTATAACCTTCCCTTTCTCTCCACCTATGTATCTGTCATAGCACCTGCTTTCTCAGCTTTCTATTGTTCCTTTCTAACTAGCTTATACTCCTCACTCTTTTCTAATTAATCTTTCTACATTTATGTAACCCCCTGCACATCAGTGGCGTTTCTGCCTTGCTCGGGGTGAAATGATTAAAAAATAAAATAATAATAATAATAATAATAATAATAATAATAATAATAATAATAATAATAAACACGAGTGGGAGAAAAGAAAAATGTCTGACAGTATTCTTCGAATTCGTTATTTCTAGTATATATGACTTCACAAAACGTAATGAGGAAGGAGGGTTTGGAGAACCTGATATGCATAGGGTGGATAGAGAGGAAGAGAGACAGAGGAAAACAGTGCGTGGTATACTTGATGGGTTAAAGCAAATAGATGTCAGAGAAGGGTATTAAAAGCTACAAAGGACAGGAAGATGTGGTGGGCTATGATCACCTACGTCCTGAAGGGACACGGCACATAGAGGAAAAGGAGGAAGATCAAACGTGTTCCTTTTTGATTTGCGAAAAATAAAGCATGTCCTTTGTTGAGTATCATAGGCTCGTAGGTTTGTAAACAAGCATGCAAAACGCCAGAGATATTTATGAATAGATTTTCTTTTTGGTAATTATCCGTTCTCTGTAAAACAAATATAAAGGGACATTGTACGCCCACGTTAATTTATATTAATAGATCAATAATAAAAAAAAAGGAACTCCTTAAAAACCGGAGAGAGAAAGAAAAAAATAGTCTTGTATTTGTTGTGAAACGTCAGAACGATATAAATCCTTTTGGTCCTAATTAAATTAAATATCTTGTGTTCTCTCTTCATTTCCGTTGCGACTATCGTGATGGCGAGACTAAAAAATAGAGGCGGGAGAAACGGGACTCTTTCGGGATTAATAAACAACTTAGTGATATGCAGACAGTTACAAGCACAAACATGTACAAGAATATTTGACGTTCTTTTACAGTTGTCCTACCGGGATTTATTAATAGTGGATACAATCTCAACAACATATTATTTTATTTTTCATTATTCGGCCGAGCTGGCTGCGATATTCATAAATCGATCACGCCAACCTCCACGGTCCTGCTTCAAGGTTGAGTCATTAGGGTGGAATTCTGGTATGAATCCACTTTTTCTCCCCTCAGATATGAATTAAATAGTAAGGTAAGACATGTATCACTAAATCTTTACTATCTAAAAAAATTTTTATTAGATTCTAAAAATATTTTCTGGCTTTAAATGACCTGCAAATGGTTGATAAGCCATAAAAAATGGAGTCGATCAATAAATGAAATACTGATTAGCTATAAAGGCATGTCTTCTGGATTCATTTAAATTCTCTGGAATATAAATACATATAAACGACAATGACCATAAAATGAGGAATCAGTTTTTATATCAATTGAAATATAGAATTGATCCCCCACTTAATTTGTATTTATTTCTGATGTGGAATATCTCGTTTATTATTACCAATCTATGAACACCTGATGATGACCAGAGCGTAATCGAAACGTTTTGTCTATTATAACACCTATATCAGCCAAGATGTGAACGAAAGTTCGAAATAATTCCAAGATGATTGAAAATTACTCATTTCAGAAATAAATAACACTATGTAGTTGTCAAAATCCATCTGACACTGAACATAAAAGGCTCCAAATATACACCACTAAAGTTCTTCGGGACGGTGGATATAGTGGATATAGTAGTCGGTTATACATGTGATAGTATCATCTAGTGCTCATGAGTTCGATCTTTGGGCTTGGTAGTGAGAGTACCAAATTCCAATTTGAAAGAAAAAGAATTGATTTCACAGGATATTTCGCAATAATCAACGAGATATTCCACATCAGCCAATCTATGGATACCTGATGATGATGACCAGAGTGTACTTGGTCGAAACGTTGTGTCTATTATAACACCTATATCAACCAAAATGAGAACAAAAGTTTGCAATAATTCCAAGATTATTGAACCCCTACTTTATATTCACGTTATAATTTCTTGTACGTATGAGCTACGAATCCAGATTGTATCTCTCAGTAAGACTTGTGTCACTAAATTATTTATTAATTCCCCAAAATAAAAAATTCGTAGCATCTAGAAATATTTTCTGGATTTAAAAAAACTTACAAAGGTCTACATGGTCAATGCAGGTGGCTGTTGGATGACTAACCTGTCTTGCTTCATGGCTTCTGCTCAAACGAATTTAAGTCACTGGTATCCAGAACAGGAGATAGCAGGCGATATCTTGTTTTGTTCGCTTGCAGTGTCCTGAAAAGCGCATTTAGAAATATCTAGGATGGGTCCATCGAGCTGTAATTTAGTTGAATGCTGTCCTCCCATAAGCATGGACTAAGCAAGTCTCCCCGAGAGCAATACTCTGCGCCTCCTCGGCCTTACCCTCTATTCTGATCTCAAGTGGGTCAATAGCTAAATCCACTGCTAGGATGGTTGGTTCACTGACTCGAGCCAGGATGTTTTTCCCGCCTGAAACTATCCTGCATATATACAAATCAACCATTCGTCCGTGAATGGAGTACTGCTGCCATATATGGTCTGGTGCCCCCGCTCTTCATCTCCGAGTTCTTGACAGGCTCCAAAGGAGAATCAGTAATGTGATATGTGCGTTGTGGCGCAGTGGATATCGGCTCGGAATGAGAAATCGGGGAACCGAGTTCGAATTCCAGTTGAATTCCTCGCATTCACTTACGCGCAAATACCCTTGGGAAAGGTATTAATCCGTCTCTTCCTTCCAGTTATGGGTTAAATAACAGGACAGATTGGGTTCTATAGCCTTGGTCGGCAACCAGTCTACCGTAGAAAGCAATGGCAACCTACTGCGGGATATTGTTCTGCCCAGTCAGTCATGTCTCTTTGGAGACATGATCGCCCAAAGCGTATATCGCGCATGGTACTTAACTGACTGACCGACTTGGCGGCTCGTCTACAGCCACTTTCCCACCGACGAGATATGGCTTCCTTTTGTCTGTTCTATAAATACTTCCATGGCTTCTGTTCCAACGAGCTTGAGTCACTGGTGCCTCCGCAACAGGTGTTTACTCGTGCAACCAGACTGGCAACTGGGTCCCACCCATTCACAGTTAGATCAACCAAATGCAGACGACAATTCTACTCCTGCAGCTTCTTTTCTCGCACTTCCCACCTGTGGAACTCGCTTCCTTATTCTTGCTTTCCTGACGGCTACAGCCTACAAAAATTTAAATGCAAGGTCAATACTCATCTCTTAACTACTTGACCCTAGTTCTTTCTACACCCCTCTGTATATCCTTTCTCGTCTCTCCACCTTTGCAACTGTCATCACACCTGTATTCACATCCTTCTCTTGCTCCTTTCTAACTAGTTCGTCATTCTCTTCAATCTTCTCTAATCTTTTTCTCTTATGTAGCCCCCTGCACATCAGTGGCGTTACCACCTTGCTCGGGGTGATATTATAACAAAATGTTAAGTATAGCTCTCAGCATCCAAGTGTAGTTTCCATCAAGCTTAGACTCTAGGGTTTAAGATTGCAGAAATATCAGGGATGGGTCCATAGAGTTGTGATTTAGTTGGATGCTGTCTTCGAGAGATGTTAAGTATAGCTTTCGGCATCCAAGTGCAGATTCTATCAAGCTTAGACTATGGTTTTAATTAATGCCCAATCAATGGCACCATGCATTAAAACCGCTACAGCGGCACGAAAGAGGTGCTTTGGTAGATAAAACTTTCAGATTACATTCATTTTTTTCAAGGTGGTTTATCGTCACATCCAGGACTAAGCAAAACAAGAAGGAAGAGTAATGAAAAGAGATATAAATAGTAGGAAGTTATGGAGAGCCATTATCGCCAATATTTTCAAAGTTTAGTTAATAACAGTCTGCTTTAATTCTGCTGTATCTCTTCAGTATAGGGACAACAGGTCAGGTCGATTTTGCAAATGTGGTACTGCACTCAATTAGAAAATTCAGGTTTGAAATTATAAATAACTAGCAGTATAGCCCGGCGTTACTCGGGTGTAATGAAAGCTTTAAAACTAATCCATGGTCCTGGAGCTCAGACTCTTTGGACGTTCGCACGAAAGACTAAAAAACAATAGTTGTTTCCAGTTAAAGTGAAACCGTAGACTGAAAGAAAAATGAATGGATGTAAGTCAAATTTCCTGGTATCGATATCAAATAAGTTTTTTTCGTCGTAAACTGAATTTTGAAGGCTAAATAATCCACTGAGTAAATGGTATCATGGCTGAGACTAAGAACTACAATTATACCTACTTAGAGCAAAACCCAAAGCAAAAACCAAAATAAAAGAGCTGAAAACCTAATTTTGATCAGACCCGATAGAATATCCGGATATCGATTTCCAAATATCGGACTTAAATAAGTCATCCAAGGATAAACTAACCTAAGTAAGTCCATGAAAACTTATCGTGCCCATCGGGTGTAAAATTGGAGAAAATGAGCCATATTGATGGCTGAATGTCAGTTTTAGATCAGATTCGATAGAATGTCGGGGGTATCAATTTCTGATATCGGGGAAAATAAGTCGTCTGAGAAGATCTACTAATGTTTGAAACTACAAACTATAATTTTACCAAATTAGAGTAAATGTTGCAGCAAGACCCACGATTAAAAAAAAAGCTGAAATCCTGATCTTGATTAGACCTGATCGGATATCGGGGTATCGATTTCCGATATCGGGGAAAAAATCGGAAAAAATAAGTAGCCTATGACCTGACCAGAAGCCTAAAGAATATTTGTGTGAAGATTGGTGAGAATCGAATAAAAATTATGGGTGTGTATAAAGGACATACAGACAGACACACACACAAATATTTTGCCTTTTTTATATATATATATATATATATAGATGACACCAGTTTACGTTGGTCGTAAAGCAAGGACTATGAACTATTTCTTCGGCCCAATTGATGATGATACTGAGCGGCCACTCATTCGTGAAAAATAGCATCTACCGTAGAACGTCAATTCCACATTCTATCTCTGGTCCAGCTTTGCTTTGGGGTGAAATTATTTTTAAAAAAGCGGTCAGGTACATCTTCTCTCTTAGCGGCCAACTAGTTTAGAGATCAGGTTCTTGAAACTTATTCGGTCGTTAAGCAAAGACTCTGAACTATTTTCTACGGCCATATTGTTGATAGTGAACGGCCATCCATTC
This sequence comes from Ascarosepion bandense, assembly GCA_037127315.1. NCBI lineage: Eukaryota > Metazoa > Mollusca > Cephalopoda > Sepiida > Sepiidae > Ascarosepion > Ascarosepion bandense. The sequence continues at coordinate 2,947,651 of JBBBDQ010000445.1, forward strand.
TTGAAACATGACGTCCACTGTAAAATACGACGAGGAAACAAAGAAAGTATAGTTAAGTTTCCTAAATAAGATAAAAATGGGTACCTGCAGCAATGAAGGGTTGGTTCAATGTGTTGTGCTCTCCATAATCTAACTTAGATATCAATAGGTCTACCATTCGTTTATGCTTTGAATATTGCTGCACTATTGTAAGAACTGCAACCTTGAAACTTTTTAATATCGTTTCTTATGCTTTTGTCTATGAGTGTATCAAATTTGATTAAAATCGGACCATTCCCTCTATAACCCGATTTTTTCGTTTATCGATTTTCGATATTTATCGGGAGTACCTCGACACAAAACCTAGCTAAGAACACTCGCAGACGTTTATAGTACAACAGTGTAAATTTTCAATAAAATCGGTTCAGCCGTTTCGGAGTCTATAGGTAACGGGGACACACACACACAGACACATACACACAAACAGTTCCATTTATAAATAAGTTTAGATTATGCACTTGGCAAAAATACTAAAAATAGTATGAAATACAACATTTCTTTTAAAAATAACTGTGGTTGCCTAATAATTATGACCGATAGTGTACCTGATTTTCATATATTGTATTTTCCCATTTACATTTAATATTACAGCATTGTCGAGTTTATTAGGCTATTAGGTTTATTATTAGGTTTGTTATTAGGCTAGGAGGATGTGCGTTGTGGTGCAGTGGATATCGGCTTGGAACGAGAAATCGGGGAGCCGAGTTCAAATTCCAATTGAATTCATTGCATTCACTTACGCGCAAATACCCTTGGGAAAGGTATTAATCCGTCTCTTCCTTCCAGTTATGGGTTAAATAACAGGACAGATTGGGTTCTATAGCTTTGGTCGGCAACCAGTCTACAGCAGAAAGCAATGGCAACCTACTGCGGGATAATCTTCTGCCCAGTCAGTCATGTCTCTTTCGAGACATGATCGCCCAAGCGTGTTTCGCGTATGGCACTTAACGGAATGACTGATTAGGCTAGGCGTTAAATTACAGCTATGACCAGGGCACCCACATAGAATAGTATAGAAAATTATTTTATCTCAGTCTTAATTTGTTTTTGCTTTTATGACAAGCAGCGGATCCTGTGAGGTAGTTCCTTCAAAACGGGCACTCACTTCATCAAGAGGGAACTTCCTTCTGTGAGCCATGTCTCTTCAGAACATTGGTGATTATCGCTCTCCACAATTTCCTGACCTCTGTAGCCATTAATAAGTTTTATCTTTTTTGCTATCTCTCCTGAACCTTGTTCCGCCATGCAATTACTCGATCACTAAATATGTCATGTGTTGTGTTTCTCTTTCCTTCTTGCTTTCAACCCGTTTTGTGAGTGTCAAATTATCCAAACCATCTTTCCTCGTTATGTTCCCATGAAATCCCTTCACTGAGGTTAAGTATAAGTGTCCTTTTTGTTTTTCATTTTCTCTAAAACGCCGCCTATAGTATTATCAGCATGGAATCACGTAAAATTTCTGTTGTGGATTCCGGGTGAGAAAACGCACAAAATAATGAACAACAAAACAGATATTGCGATAGAAAAGTAGGTTATATTGAACTTGAACGCAGGTTAGTAAATCCAGGAATAATATTAGTAAAGAATAAATATATACAAGTCTTGAAGTGAAGTCGTTGGAAATAGTACATCCGTGTATCTTATTCTAGCTGAGTGGAGCTCCGAGCTATTCTGACTTCTGACGCGGTAATCTCTGGATAACTTCGGTATCTCCCGGTAAATTACGCATCAGTTCCGGTACTCTCCGATAACTCTTACGGGTCTCTCTATCACTCTATGGCAGCTCTCGTATCTCACTATGGCAGGAGTATAGGTATACTCCAGTTGAGTCCATTGTCATATACAAAGGGGAGATCCCACAACAATTTTGCCTGAAGTTGAAGGTTTTCGTTCTTAGGCTCACATAAACAGGCACGGTCGGGATTAAAGAAGTTCGAGAGCAGCCGATGACAGGAACAAGCTTTATTTTGTGGTAGTTCTGGGGACACCCTTTCGAGTTGCTGGCCGTGCGTCGTGAGGTCAGGGCAGGAGGGTCGTAGGCGAGAGTCTGATCGTTAGTCTATCATTGCAAAAGTTGTTCCAAGTGTCATCTAATTATTTTTCTACACCGTTGTTCACATATTCAGTCCATATTGTTCTGTATAACCATGTTTCTATTGCTTCTTTATCTTTGAAAAGATTGTCCAGCATTCACTGCCATATAGGAGGACTGATATTAGATAACAGTTCAGTACTCTTTCCTTTGTTTCTGTTGCTTCAAGTCTCTTCTTCATCTGTGAGGAGATTGTCCAGCATTTACTGCCATATAGGAGGACTGATATTACATAACAGTTCAGTACTCTTTCCTTTGTTTCTGTTGCTTCAAGTCTCTTCTTCATCTGTGAGGAGATTGTCCAGCATTTACTGCCATATAGGAGGACTGATATTACATAACGGTTCAGTATTCTTTTCTTTGTGTCTGTTGCTTCAAGTCTCTTCTTTATCTGTGAGGAGATTGTCCAGCATTCACTGCCATATAGGAGGATTGATATTACATAACAGTTCAGTACTCGTTCCTTTGTTTCTGTTGCTTCAAGTTTCCTATCCATCCCTGAGGAGATTGCCCAGCACTTATTGCCGTACAGGAAGACAAAAATCACATAACAGTTTAGTGCCTTTTCCTTTGGTTCTCACATTTTTTTTCTGTTTCTTCTTCATCTTTGACTATCTCAATCTACCTTCGGATTTCAGTGTTGCAATTTTCGTCGTCTGTTAAAACACTTCCAAGATAATTAAATTATTGTACTTGTTTGGTTTAATATTTCTGATTTGTAATTTTCAATTTAGACACATCCTTTTGCGACCAAACCATACATTCTGTTATCTTGCAATCTTGCAGTTGATGTTTAGTCCTTTCTTCTTGCTTTCCTTTACTAACTTCTGTCGTAGTCGATGTAGTTTTCTTCTTTTTTTGTTTCGTGTATGTTGTTAACACTGTGTCATTTGCATACTTTACACACTTGTGCAAATTAATTGAAACAAAACGCAGAATATGTTTCTAGGATCTTTCACACTTTTACTGATCACGTATACGTCATCTCTTGGCGTTGCTTTTCTCTTCCGACCGCATTTTTTCTTTAAGTTTTGGATTGTTTTCTTATATATTAAAATACACGTGTATTATTTTCGTTTGTTTTCCTTAATTCCAAAAGCCTGTGATATAATACATTTTTGGCGACGAACTTCAAAACCAACATGGATATTTCACCAGAAATGCTTGCGGAGATCTTACCCCAACGGGAAGAACAGTTTGTTTTTAGAAGTCACAACTACAGTTATTGACAACTATGTCAATATTGTAACTATGCAGCCATTCTGCATAGTTACAAAATATAATTGAGCAACATGTGAACGGACTGACTCCACCTGAGATTTGTAAATCTGTAAAACAACTCGGAACCAAGAAAATGTTTATCAAAATAACAGTCGATTGATATTTCTTCTATCAAAGATAGATCGAGACTAGGACATTCTCGCGCCTCCAGTACGCCAAAGCTCATTTAATATGTGCGTGAAGATATCGGGCGTAATCAAAGATGAGAAAATTGGAAGAAGGAAAGTATACATTTTGTATGTTTGAATAGAAAAGGATAACATGAATTGTAGAAGTTAATGTTCAATGAGAAAGTTAAGGGTATCAAGAGTTCATAGTAGTATATGTGCATGTATGTTATCATTGAGTAGGAATGTTGAGAATAGAGAAGGAGAAGTTAAAGGAATCAACACACGAGAAAGAAGGAGAAGAGAACGTCCGTCCGGGTGGACTTGAAGTTTCTTTTTTGTTACATTTTAGCTTGTTATCTCTGCTTCTTCCATGTGACTGTCTGGCTGACCTTTCTTTCGCCTCTTATAACCATTTAGTTTTTTTTTTTTTTCACATTGGATCGCTAAGTCTCATTGGTCAAAGAATTAGTATTAACATCTACTCACGAAATCCGGCTTCACCTTTTTCTTTCAGCATGTGGCCAATCTTTTTTTTTTTTTTTTGGTAAAACCAGGATTTCACACGTCATTGTGAATTTTTGTAAAATTGAAGAAGAAGGTTGCTTTTAATTTTTAATTTCATATTCACCTCAGGGAAAAGAGTAACGAGGAGGTAAGTAGATAGTAATTGACATTGAATTTCGATATTTGCATATAAAAGTTGGCTGGAAAGCATAGGGCCGAAAAGGACACTGACCGAAGTCTTTATAGCCATTTATTTTTTTCGCGATGGATCGCTAACTCTTCTCAGTGTAGCAAATCGCTTCCATTGGTCAGAAAACCAATTTAACATCTACTCGCGAAATCCGGTTTCGACTTTTTCTTTAAGCACGTGGTCAATCCTTTTTCTATTTGGCGAAAGCAGGATTACACACGTCATTGTGAATTTTTGTAAAAGTGAAGAAAAAAAGTTGCTTTTAATTCTTAAATCATCAAAATGTTCGTCTTCTTCCGACAAGTCGTCAGTCAGTTTCAGGAAAATTCTTTAAACGCAGAAACTGGCATTAATTATCTAAACTTATTTATAAATGGAACTTTGTTTGTGTGTGTCTGTGTGTCTGTATGTCCGTTACCTATAGATTCCGAAACGGCTGAACCGATTTTCTTGAAAATTTACACAGTTGTACTTTAAGCATCTGCGAGTGTTCTTAGCTAGGTTTTGTGTGGAGGTACCCCCGATAAATATCGAAAATCGATAATCGAAAAAATCGGGTTATAGAAGGAGTGGTCTGATTTTAATCAAATTTGATGGACTCATAGACAAAGACATAAGAAACAATATTCAGAAGTTTCAAGGTTGCAGTTCTTACAATAGTGCAGACAATCGATAATATATATATATATATATATATATATATATAAAAGGCAAGATGTTTGTGTGTGTGTTTGTTTATCTGCCTGTATGCCTGTATTTTTTCAGCTCTTTCATTTTAGTTTTTTGCTTCGGGTTTGGCTCTAAGTAGGTATAATTGTAGTTCTTAGTCTCAGCTATGATACCATTTACTCAGAGGACTTATTTAGCCTTCAAAATTCAGTTTACGACGAAAAAAACTTATTTGATATCGATACCAGGAAATCAAAATTTGACTTACATCCATTCATTTTTCTTTCAGTCTACGGTTTCGCTTTAACTGGAAACAACTATTGCTTTTTAGTCTTTTGTGCCAACGTCGAAAGAGTCTGGGCTCCAGGACCATGGATTAGTTTTAAAGCTTTCATTACACCCGAGCAACGCCGGGGTATACTGCTAGTATATATATATATATATATATATATATATATATTTTAGGTGCGATTGGTAAATTGTCGCAATTGTTTTATATTTTCAAATATTCTTTAGCTCCAGGACCATGGATTTGTTTTAAAGCTTTCATTACACCCGAGCAACGCCGGGTTATATTGATAATTTGTTTATACTTCTAAGATGAGGTAGTATTTACACTATTTACTTTGTTCGAACTATTGTACTCATTTTCACTGCCATGTTTACGACGTTTCGGCCGTTGTACGCTCCGGCCTACTTAGTTCCACTTACTTGGCTCAAAGTGTTGTGAGTTTAATACCAGGCTACAGCAGTAGTGAACAAATAACTTAGAGAGTTAAGTTAAAGGGAGATAACTACATGGCTACCAGAAGTGACCTCGCACATGGAATGAGAATAATATACCCCAGTGAACGTAATAAAGGATTCGTTTCGAAATTTCTAGCACCTGAAGAAGGCCGGAGCGTACAAGGGCCTAAACGTCGTGAATATCGCAGTAAAAATGAGCCATTTCAGAAAGACTTAAGTTTCGTCTTGTTTTCGTGCTTCTACAAGGAAATGTCGATTAGAGGACATCTTAAGCCGGGGTGCAATGCCACTTAAAATGATGAACATTGGACACTTTAACAAGACAAAGCGACGAGCCATAGTGTTCGTGTAAGACAGCAGTGGTGTCGAGACAGTCTTTGTTTCATCACTAAGTACGAATGGCGTCCCTCATCACCAAATATAAACATTATTGACTATCGTTAATCGGCAGTTCTTTAGAGTGAGGCCTGTTCTACTCCGCACTACAGTCTTTAAGCTCTGGCGGCAAAATTAAAGAGAGTATGGGACAAATGTGCGTTATGGTGCAGTGGATATCGGCCCAGAACGAGGAATCGGGGAGCCGAGTTCGAATTCCTGTTGAATTTCCTGCATTCACTTACGCGCAAATCCCCTTGGGAAAGGTATTAATCCGTCTCTTCGCTCCAGTTATGGGTTAAATAACAGGACATTGGGTTATATAGCCTTGACTGGCAATCAGTCTACCGCAGAAAGTAATGGCAACCTACTGTGGGATAATCTTCTGCCCAGTCAGTCATGTCTCTTTCGAGACATAATCGCTCAAAGCGTGTATCACGTATGGCACTTAACTGACTGATGGGACAAAATGTAACCTGCGTTTGGTGTAATGAGTATTGCCTCAGAATGAGAAATCGGAGAGCCGAGTTCGAATTCCAGTTCAGTTTGTTGCATTCACTTACGCACAAATACTCCTGGGAAAGATATTAATCCATCTCTTCTTCTTCCAACTGTGGGTTGAATAGCAAAACAGTTTGTATTCTATAGCCTTGGTTGGCAACCAGTTTATCGCAGTAAGAAATATGAACCTACTAAAATCTTAGCCAGTCATTAACTGTTTAATTAAGTGTTTCTTTCGAGACATGATCGCCCAAAGCGTGTATCACGTATGGCACTTAACTGACTGTTGAGACAAAATATTCATGGTAACTCTGTGTGTCACTCTCAATGGGTTTTTCCTAAAAGACTTCGGTGTGTCAGTTAATTTTCAGACATTTGGGCGATCGTGTATCTTTCGAGATATGACTGAACAGGCAGAAGATTTTTCCGCGGTAGGTTGTCATTAATTTGTGCAGTAGATCTGCATCCAACCAAGGCTATAGAACCCAATCTGTCCTGCTACTCAACCCATAGAGAAGAGAGTTGCAGTTTGATTTTTATTAACACCTCTGTGGGTTATTTAATGCCAAAAAGAGGGGGTTTTAAGGTATTTTTCTTAATGTTCGGTTATAGTGAGAAAGTTGATTTAGTCAGATTGTAATGAAATTTTTTGTTTTTATTCTTTTTATTTCAGAAAACTGAAAATGTCTATTAGTTTTGTTTTCAAAAATGTTTTGCTGAGGATAATGTTTTCTTTAAAAATGTGTTATAGTAATATTTTTTCTTTCACAAATGTATTGTTGGTAATATTTTTCCTTCAAAAATGTATATTTTTCTATAAAAGTCTATTTTTATGTATATATTTCAATTAAAGTGTATCTTTATACTTTCATAGTGTTTTGACCCCAATTTGGGGGCGTTACTATTTGCCCATAGCTGGGACCCTAACAGGTGCTACCACTCCGAGTCAGGGTGAACCTGAGAACATTAGGAGATGATTCCATGTTCATCATAACCTCTCAATCAGCGGCTTTGCTGCTGGATGCAGTTTACCGTCATGCCCAGGACCAGAGAAGGGAGGGATTAATACATTTCTCAAGGGTATTTGTGTGAAAGTGAATGCAACGAATTTGACTGGAATTCGAACTCGTCTCTCCGATTTATTATTCCTTGCAGCGCAATTCTGCTTTGTGAAGGCTAAACGAAGCCATATTGAATGTGATTTTGAATGTTATTTAGAAGATTAAGACTTTGTGTTAAAACTGTATGCTGACATACGAGGGCCATTCAGCAAATAAGGTGAACTTTTTGGTATAAGAACTTCTACGAGGGTCATTCATTAAATAAGGTGAATTTGTCGGTATAAGGACTTCTACGAGGGTCATTCAATAAATAAGGTGAAATTTTCGGTATAAGGACTTCTACGAGGGTCATTCAATAAATAAGATGAATTTGTCGGTATAAGGACTTCTACGAGGGTCATTCAATAAATAAGATGAATTTTTCGGTATAAGGACTTCTACGAGGGTCATTCAATAAATAAGGTGAAATTTTCGGTATAAGGACTTCTACGAGGGTCATTCAATAAATAAGATGAATTTTTCGGTATAAGGACTTCTACGAGGGTCATTCAATAAATAAGGTGAATTTGTCGGTATAAGGACTTCTACGAGGGTCATTCAATAAATAAGGTGAATTTGTCGGTATAAGGACTTCTACGAGGGTCATTCAATAAATAAGGTGAATTTGTCGGTATAAGGACTTCTACGAGGGTCATTCAATAAATAAGGTGAATTTTTCGGTATAAGGACTTCTACGAGGGTCATTCAATAAATAAGGTGAATTTGTCGGTATAAGGACTTCTACGAGGGTCATTCAATAAATAAGGTGAATTTGTCGGTATAAGGACTTCTACGAGGGTCATTCAATAAATAAGGTGAATTTGTCGGTATAAGGACTTCTACGAGGGTCATTCAATAAATAAGGTGAATTTGTCGGTATAAGGACTTCTACGAGGGTCATTCAATAAATAAGGTGAATTTGTCGGTATAAGGACTTCTACGAGGGTCATTCAATAAATAAGGTGAAATTTTCGGTATAAGGACTTCTACGAGGGTCATTCAATAAATAAGGTGAATTTGTCGGTATAAGGACTTCTACGAGGGTCATTCAATAAATAAGGTGAATTTGTCGGTATAAGGACTTCTACGAGGGTCATTCATTAAATAAGGTGAATTTGTCGGTATAAGGACTTCTACGAGGGTCATTCAATAAATAAGGTGAATTTGTCGGTATAAGGACTTCTACGAGGGTCATTCAATAAATAAGGTGAATTTTTCGGTATAAGGACTTCTACGAGGGTCATTCAATAAATAAGGTGAGTTTTTCGGTATAAGGACTTCTACGAGGGTCATTCAATAAATAAGGTGAATTTGTCGCTATAAGGACTTCTACGAGGGTCATTCAATAAATAAGGTGAATTTGTCGGTATAAGGACTTCTACGAGGGTCATTCAATAAATAAGGTGAATTTGTCGGTATAAGGACTTCTACGAGGGTCATTCAATAAATAAGGTGAATTTGTCGGTATAAGGACTTCTACGAGGGTCATTCATTAAATAAGGTGAATTTTTCGGTATAAGGACTTCTACGAGGGTCATTCAATAAATAAGATGAATTTTTCGGTATAAGGACTTCTACGAGGGTCATTCAATAAATAAGATGAATTTTTCGGTATAAGGACTTCTACGAGGGTCATTCAATAAATAAGGTGAATTTGTCGGTATAAGGACTTCTACGAGGGTCATTCAATAAATAAGGTGAAGTTTTCGGTATGAGGACTTCTACGAGGGTCATTCAATAAATAAGGTGAAGTTTTCGGTATGAGGACTTCTACGAGGGTCATTCAGTAAATAAGGTGAATTTGTCGGTATGAGGACTTCTACGAGGGTCATTCAGTAAATAAGGCGAATTTGTCGGTATAAGGACTTCTACGAGGGTCATTCAATAAATAAGGCGAATTTGTCGGTATAAGGACTTCTACGAGGGTCATTCAATAAATAAGGCGAATTTGTCGGTATAAGGACTTCTACGAGGGTCATTCAATAAATAAGGTGAATTTTTCGGTATAAGGACTTCTACGAGGGTCATTCAATAAATAAGGTGAATTTGTCGGTGTAAGGACTTCTACGAGGGTCATTCAATAAATAAGGTGAATTTGTCGGTATAAGGACTTCTACGAGGGTCATTCAATAAATAAGGTGAATTTGTCGGTATAAGGACTTCTACGAGGGTCATTCAATAAATAAGGTGAATTTGTCGGTATAAGGACTTCTACGAGGGTCATTCAATAAATAAGGTGAATTTGTCGGTATGAGGACTTCTACGAGGGTCATTCAATAAATAAGGTGAATTTTTCGGTATGAGGACTTCTACGAGGGTCATTCAATAAATAAGGTGAATTTGTCGGTATGAGGACTTCTGCGAGGGTCATTCAATAAATAAGGTGAATTTGTCGGTATGAGGACTTCTACGAGGGTCATTCAATAAATAAGGTGAATTTGTCGGTATGAGGACTTCTACGAGGGTCATTCAATAAATAAGGTGAATTTGTCGGTATGAGGACTTCTACGAGGGTCATTCAATAAATAAGGTGAATTTGTCGGTATAAGGACTTCTACGAGGGTCATTCAATAAATAAGGTGAATTTGTCGGTATGAGGACTTCCAATACAGATAGAAGCTTAATTTTTTTTATTTTTCAATGTAGTCTCCCAGCAGTGTCCCACAATATTCCCATCTGTGCATAAGTTTCCGTATTTCCTCAGCGTAAAAATCTTTGGGCTGATGTCTCAGCCAATCGCTCACAGCACTTTTGACTTCATCGTTACTTTGAAACTTCGTGCCTCTCGCGAACGCTTTCAAGGGACCAAACAGGTGAAAGTCTGAAGGGGCAAGGTCTGGGCTGTAAGGGCGTTGTGGGAGTAGTTCCCAGCCCAGCTCGTTGATAGTCTGCACCGTTTGGGCTGCTGTGTGAGCTGACCTTCAAGGTCATCATTGACAATTTTGTGTGCTGTCCCAACAGATAAGCTCAAAGTCCTTGTAATGTCATCCACTGTCACCCTTCTCTCAGACTGAATTGAGGTCATTGACTGATTCGATCATCTCAGGTGACCTCACTTCTGTAGGCCTCCCAGACCTGTCTTCATCCTCAACACTGCTCAGTCCTTCTTTAAACAATTTAGCCCACTTGTAGACATTGTTTTGGCTGAAACATGTGATACCATACACAGTTGACATCCTCCTATAAATTTCAACTGGTTTGCACCCTTCATCAACCAAAAACTTGACAACTGACCTCTGTTCAGGAAAAAAAAGGTAAGTAAGCTTCTATCTGTATTAGAAGTCTTTATACCGAAAAATTCACCTTATTTATTGAATGACCCTTGTAGAAGTCCTTATACCTAAAAATTCATCTTATTTATTGAATGACACTCGTAATTACATTTTTCAGATTTTATGAGCGTTTGATTCTGTACCAGTATTTACGCCGCACCGTGTAAGCCCATTTTATACCGATCAAAAAATAAATGTCGATATTCTTTCTTTTTTTTTCTTGCAGAATTATGAATCACCATTTTGTTGAAATTGGAATGAGTTTTGCATTGCTCGCCATTATTGTAACCCACTTAACGACCGCGGCGCCCTCACCGTACGTCGAGTCGGACATGACGCACTCACTAAACAAGTACAAACAGCAATTGATGAACGCACTACGAAAGCGGAGCGACGACGAGGCCACCAATCAAGTGTTGACGGCGAGCGCCCGACACTTTATCAGCTCTGCCTTCCACAAAAAGAGATCGGGGCTGGCCGCACAGAAGAAGAGGGACTTGGACCTGGCCGGCAGGGACGAAGACGCCAGCAAGCGCAGAGGAGCCTGGTACTACGATTACGGACTTGGAGGTGGCCGATTTGGAAAGCGAAAAGATTACGGCTATACGGATGATTATGGTATAGGTGGTGGTCGTTTCGGGCGAGATGTCGACCATGTGGATCTTTTGGACGCTTAAGGAAGACAAAACGAAATTTAACCCAGCCAATAATAATAATAATAATAATAATAATAATAATATCAATAATTAGTATAAATCTTATCGTTATCATTATTATTATCATTGTTTAAAAAAAGACTTACAAAAAACATTGTTCGATAAATAAAATGTATTACTTTTTATAATGCCTTAAAAATGATTGTCTTCAACAAAAAAATAAAATTCAGTATGTTTGGTTTTATTGTCGTTTACTTGAAGACATTGATAAAAAATTTCTTTGGAAATAAAGGGTAAAGGCAATATTGATTTAAAAAAATCTTTTCTGGTGAAGTACATTTATTTTGAGTTAAAAAAGCAAAAAGGCTTCTACTGTGTCACAGATTTTCCAACCTTGTAAATCATGTCGTCTCACACAATTTTAGTAATTATAAACAAGCTAGAACCAGTTACAACTGGATAGTGAGTTCGATTCTCACTGGGTAGCTGTTGTGGAATAGTTTTTGCATTGAAGGTTTATAATTGCGCTATATAGGTTGCTAATCGACTTAACTTACCCAAGATTTTAGGAACTTGGTAATCTTCCACTGTAAGCTGACTTCTTAGTATTCGGCTAAATAAATTCAGTTGTCTGGTAGATCAGATTTCCAGATGTATAAATATATACATGTGTACACACACACACACACACACATAAAAAACAATCTTTTCTTTCCTAACACTTCATTCCCTGCAAGACTTTATCAAGATAAATGTTGAGATGATTTATTTCTTTTATTTTTTTTTTTTTTGACTAGTCTGTAGAAAAAAGGGCAGTGTTTTGTTATTGATGTGGAGTAGCTTTCACATTGAAGGTTATAATCGTCCTATGTTGGTTGCTAATCAACTTAACGCACCCCAAATTTTAAGAACTTGGAAATCTTCCACTGAAAGCTGACTCCTTAGTATTTGGCTAATTGCCGACTAATATCAACTGCCTAGTAGTTCTACTGAACTCCAGTAGAACTCTAAAGAACTCTCTAGAATTTCTAAGAACTTCCCAAGAACTACTCGAGTTAACTTCCTGTTAACTCTTATTAATATAGGAGGAAGAGTCCATTATCTGAGGAATAGGTATGTTTCACCATAACAGTAGCCCATACTTTTAGCCTTGTGCCACATCTAAGCGGCGCTTAGTATGTAGCTATAGGGAGCTGGTTAATGTTTTTTTGATTCGGCCTTGTGTCATACTTAACCGAACTCCCTACAGCTTACAAGTTTTATGCAGAATTATCATCAGAAGGTTTTCATCGTCATCAGAAGGTTGTTTGTCGGCAGGTTGGAATATGTGGAACTGTGTGGAATAGTGTAAGAATAAAATATGTATTTTGCATTTTAAAATAGAAATTTATTAGAAGAAATAAATAACAAGAATTTGTAGAAATTAATGTTCAATTAGAAAGTTTAGGGTGTCAAGAGTTGTAGAAAATGTCCGTAGTAGTAATGTAGGTATTTAAAATGTCCGCGGACGTTTAGAGTTCATGATTGTGTAGTAGCAGAATGTAAAGCAGAATGTAAAGCCTTTGTTCCTTCCTCTTTTTAGAAGGTCACGAGAGGTTGAGAGAAAGAGTAGGCAAAACAAATTAAAGAAGTTGTATTTAACACGTCCATTTTGTTGTTGCTGTTGTCCTCTTTAGCGGCCTGGTGTGAAAATGAAAAAAAGGACGTTGGAAGAAGAGGTCGAATGAAACTGTGACGTGCCCTACGTCCGGGTTGGCGTGGAGTGAAAAAGAAGAAAAGAAAAATGGCAGTGTGGGCGAGTCAGCTTGAAGTTTCTTCTTTACATGGTGAGATGCTGTCGGCTACTGCTTCTATCTGGCTGCTTTTGACAGGTTAGCGTCGTGGTTTAAATCGTGAAACTTTTCGCGATGCCGGCTCCAGCGAACCTTTTCACATCTAGGCGTGAAAATACGTCATAAATGAATTTGCTGCTTTTAATCCAATCACGATTCAGAATTTGCTTTTCGCACTGACTTGTGAATTTTTCTTACTTGGGTTTTTCCACAATGCTTTTAGTTCTTAATTTCTTATCCCTAACAAGTAAATCAACTATAAATAACCTCATTAATCCTAAGAGCGATTATCTCAGATCTCTCAAAAGTCTTTAATAAGGTGTGGTATAAACAGGGTCTCGATACACAGATGCACTAGCAATGTATTTGCAGTTTACGGAATTAGTTAGTCCTTTTCTCAAGTAAATCTTTGAAATGGCTAGATGTAGGCCAGATGTAGGCCAGATGTAGGCCAGATGTAGGCTAGATGTGAAATAACTCTTCTATGCAAACAGTTTATATTCTAGCACTTCTCTCTTCCGGCTTCTTGCTTTCTAGTCAAGTTTAATCTTTAAAAATGTATAGTATCGATCCAGAAAGTATCTGACACCTCCTACCGTACTCCACCTTTACAAACGCCAGATCAGACTAAAATGATGAAGTCATGCTACCATTCCAATAAGTATCTAAGCCTCCTTGATATAATCTATCTTTACAAGAGCCAGATCAGAGCAGAAATTACCGGTTCATTGTAACGCTATAGGAATTATCTGACTCTGCTGCTCCACTCTGTTTTTAAAAGAATTCAGATCAGACCAAACATGTTCGGTTCATTCTACGGCTCCAGTAAGTATCTAACTAACGAAATAATCTATATATATAAAAGGCATTTTTTAAGCTATGCCATTCAAACTTTCTAGAGACACTTATCTACAGGGAAGCCAGGTCGACACATACTTTTTGAGTTTAAGTTCAGCAATTTTCCCTTTCGCACTTTTTGGCCAATGGAGCCGATTGTTTACATTTGCCCCGTAAAACATCTAAGATCTAAGATGGTTGCTAAATTACGTTACAGAAATCAAATCACACATGTCAAACGCGACTAGAATATTTTTTATTAAAAGAAAAAGGAGCCCTTATATTTAATTTTTATTCCGACGTTTTAAAAATTCATTTGGTCAACAAAAAATGTGAATATTTTCCCCATAATTTTGAAACAAAAGAAATATTAAAAAAAGGGTATCTTTTCAAACAAAAACAAAATATGTAAAAAAAACAAAAAAAAACAAAAAACGTGCCAATGGTTAATTTAATTATTTAAGTCTTTTTTTTCAGATTTAATATTTTATACTTCAGAAAATAAAAGTAAAAAAAATAATGATTTTTTTTCGCTAAATATTTTATGCAGGAAATCATCTGTCTGTAATTCGTGTGGCATTAATGTAATTTTTTACTCTAACATTAAATGTCTACATTTTAAAATATTCTTCGAAAATTTCTGAAATGAGAGCGTAATAGTTTTTATATTTCTAATTTCAGTAAAACAAAATAAATAATTTTTGAGTTGCACAGGCAACGCCGGACTATAGTGTTAGTACTGTATATTTGCAAGATCCAGATCAGACCACAAATGGTCATTTCATTGTACCATCACAGTAAGTATCTGATTCTTCTGGCTATAATCTATCTTCACAAAAGTCAGATTAGATCAAAAGTGGTCGGTTCATTACTGCTTCAGTAAATAAGATATTTACCTCTTCCCCGCACCAGGAAGTGGATGTGACACAAGGTCGACGTTTAATGGGGAGAGCCGGACGCGTACGGGCGGGCTAGGGTACAAAAATACTTAGGTACAAAAATTACCCAGTCCTCGATGACGAGCACCTCTGGGGTGGCTCGGCCTCGGGACACTGTTCCCCGGGACCGGGCAACTAACAGTATTATTTTTCTCAATTGCATACCTGTCCTCGGACAAAGCTACAACTAAGCCGCACTCTATCTTCGAGGACAGAGACTCAAATGAGAGATTATTCGGGGTCATGCCAGGTAAGTATTTGACCCTACCTGCTATGCACACACTTTAAAAAGGCCAGATCAGACCAAAGATGCAGTTCATTATACCATTCCAGTAAGTATCTGACACTCCCTGCTATACTCATCTTAACGAGATCCAGCTCAAACCAAAAGTGGCCGATTAATTGTACCGCGACATTACCTATCTGATTCTCCCTGTTATACTCTATCTTGACAAGAGCTGGCACAAACCAAACATTGTTAATTCATTGTACCGATCCAAAAGGTATTTGACTCCTCTTTCTATAATCTATCTTTACAAATGCCGGACAGGTAAGTATCTGACTCCCCCTAACATACTCTATATTTACAAGAGTTAAATGCCATACGTGATACACACTTAGGCGATCATGTCTCAAAAGAGACATGACTGACTGGGCAGAAGATTATCCCGCAGTAGGTTGCCATTGCTTTCTGCGGTGGACTGGTTGCCATCCAAGGCTGTAGAACCCAATCTGTCCTGTTATTTGGCTCATAGCTAGAGGGGGGAGAGATGTATTATATTATTAAGTCGTAATCAGTGGGGGATCAGTTTATTACTTCATAATAATATAAAACTGATCCCCCATTTATGCCTAGTAAAAGCCTTTATTATGTTTTCAGCTGTTATATTCAGTCAGTTAGTTAAATGACATATGTGATACACGCTTGGGCGATCATATCTCGAAAGAGACAAGACTGACTGGGCAGAAGATTATCCCGCAGTAGGTTGCCATTGCTTTCTGCGGCAGACTGGCTGCCAGCCAAGGCTATAGAACCCAATCTGTCCTGTTATTTAGCCCATAACTGGAGTGAAGAGACGGATTAATATTTTTCCTAAGGGTATTTCCGCGTAAGTGAACGCAAGGAATTCAACTGGAATTCGAACTCGGCTACCCGATTTCTCGTTCGGAGCCGATATTCACTGCACCACAACGCACATATTTGCAAGAGCCAGATCAAACTAAAAACGGTGATCCCGTTTTACTGCTTCAGTAAATATCTGATGCTTTTTCTATGCTCGAACTTCACAAGAGCTGGATTTATTGTACCGCTCCAGTACGTATCTGACTCCCACTGCTATACTCAATGTTTCGAAGAGCCAGATCAAACTTTATAATAGCATTGCTTTCATATCTAGACTGGAGCTACTCAATCCCCCACTTTGCTGTCTTGATAGGGTTCAAAAGAGTCTAAATAGTCTCGTCTGTTATTAACTACTTACCACCCTTCTACCCCTTTCTCACGGGTGAAATCTAGTGATCCTCACGCTGCTCTGAAGCTATTTCCATATCATGTGTTCTCACCAGCTCCATTCCCTTGTTTCAGCCACCCTGATCTTTATTACTGGGACACGCCATGCCACGTACAAAGAGGTGAATCATCCCATTTCTATTAATCTAGACTTATTTATAAATGGAACTTTGTGTGTGTGTGTGTGTGTGTGTCCATTACCTATAGACTCCGAAACGGCTGAACCAATTTTCTTGAAAATTTACACAGTTGTACTATAAGCGTCTGCTAGTGTTCTTAGCTAGGTTTTGTGTCGAGGTAACCCGATAAATATCGAAAATCGATAATCGAAAAAATCGGGTTATAGAAGGAGTGGTCCGATTGTAATCAAATTTGATGCACTTATAGACAAAGGCATAAGAAACGATATTCAGAAGTTTCAAGGTTGCAGTTCTTACAGTAGTGCAGAAAATTTGATATCGATACCAGGAAACCAAAATTTGATTTACATCCATTCATTTTTCTTTCAGTCTACGGTTTCGCTTTAACTGGAAACAACTATTGCTTTTTAGTCTTTCGTGCCAACGCCCAAAGAGTCTGAGCTCCAGGACCATGGATTAGTTTTAAAGCTTTCATTACACCCGAGCAACGGCGGGCTATACTGCTAGTGTTATAATAGTGTTGTGGAGTAGTTTTCGCGCTGAAAGTTATAATCGTGCTATGTCGGTCGCGAATCGACTTAAGGCACGCAAAATGTTAGGGACTTGGTAATCTTCCACTGTAAGCTGACTTCTTAGTATTCAGCTAACTACCGACTAATATCAACTGCCTAGTAGTTCTGCTGAACCCAAATAGAACTCTAAAGAACTCTCTCGAACTTCTATGAACTTCTATGAACTTCTATGAACTTTCCAAGAACTTCTCAAGAACTTCTCGAGTTGACTTCCCGTTAACTCTTATTAATATAGGAGGGAGAGTCCATTATCTGAGGAATAGGTGTGTTTCCCGATAACAAATAGAAAGAAGTTCCATTCGGTCAGCAACATTTCAGGAACTTCTGCTTTTGTATATATAGACTATATCCGGTGAAGTGGGAGTCAGATGCTTACCAGAGAGGTACAATGACACCCGACAGTCAGTCAGTTAAGTGCCATACGTGATACACACTTGGGCGATCATGTCTCGAAAGAGACGTTACTGACTGGGCAGAACATTATCCCGCAGTAGGTTGCCATTGCTTTCTGCAGTAGACTGGTGGCCGACCAAGGCTATAGAACCCAATCTGTCCTGCTATTTAACCCATAACTGGAAGGAAGAGACGGATTAATACCTTTCCCAAGGGTATTTGCGCGTACGTGAATACAATGGCTTCAACTGGAATTCGAACTCGGCTCCCCGGTTTCTCGTTCCGAGCCGATATCCACTGTACCACAACGCACATCCACCCGACAGTATGTTTTCTTAATCCCCACATTCTTGATCTTTATACTTGTTTAGGGTGAACCGTTATCTTTTCTGTGTAATCCCATAAACCTCACTTGCCTTTTTTACGCTCATACAGTAACCCACTATCTTGAGTGACTCTTGAGACTTAGTATTGGTTAACATTTATATATCACACTACTCGTTCATCATAACCCTTTTATTTTATTGTCCATGCTATTGTTCACTAAATCTTGATGGCGTCTTGAACCTGGCCTGCAGGGACGACGACGCCAGCAAGCGCAGAGGAGCCTGGTACTACGATTATGAACTTGGGGGTAGCCGATTTGAAAAGCGAAATTGTATACCACTGACAGTTTCCATATTTTTTTAATCATTTCACCCCAAGCAAGGCATGCCATTGTTACTATTGCGCATGGGGCTACATAGGGGAAGGAGGAGTGGTTAGACATAGGGAATGTCAGAAGGAAGGTGATAGATGGGTAAGGATACCGAGGATGAGGGTTGGGCAGATGGGAAGAGTGTTTGAAATAATGGGAGCGAATTAGTGTGTTAGGAGGTGTCTATTGACCTTACATTTAAACTCCTGGAGATTGTAGCCGTCGGGGAAGCAACAATGTGGAAGGGAATTCCACAGTCGGGAAGTGCGAGAAAATAAACTATTGGAGTAGAAGTTGCGGTTGCATTTTATCAGTTTCACTGTAAAAGAGTGGGATCTAGTTGCTAATCTAGTTTCTCGTTTCTGAATGAGATTGGCCACCTGCATACCATTCATATGAAGTTTCCATCTGACGAGACTATTTTAAAATATGACACTATTTTTTAGACTGTGGTGCGGTGGATATCGACTCAGAATGACAAATCGGGGAGCCGAGTTCGAATTCCAGTTGAATTCCTTGCATTCACTTACGAACAAATACCCTTGTGAAAGATATTAATCCATCTCTTCCCTCCAGTTATGGGTTAAATAACAAGACAGATTGGGTTCTATAGCCTTGGCTGGCAACCAGTTTACCGCAGAAAGCAATGGCAACCTATTGCGGGATAATCTTCTGCCCAGTCAGTCATGTCTCTTTCAAGACCTGATTGTCCAAGCGTGTATCACGTATGGCACTTAACTGATTGACTGAATATAATAGTTGAAAACACGATAAAGGCTTCTACTAGGCATAAAGTGTGGGATCAGTTTCTTTTGTTATGAAGTAATAAACTAATCCCCCACTGATTACTACTTAATAATATAATACATCTCTTCCACCTCTAGCTATGAGTGAAATAATAGCACAGATTGGGTTCTATAGCTTTGGGTGGCAACCAGTCTACCACAGAAAGCAATGGTAACCTATTGCGGGATAGTCTTTTGCCCAGTCACTTATGTCTCTTTTGAGACATGATCACCCAAAGCGTGTATCACGTATGGCACTTAGCTGACTGACTTTTGGTTTTGTAGCACCTTGCAGTGTTGGGTGAAACTACCCCGAGTGCAACTTATTCTATTGTCTATTTATTTATCTCCAGTACTAAATTTATTATAACTAATCCATAAACAGATGTATTTGAGGTGTTTAGTATTTACTAATTCCATATCTTGAATTTTTATTATGAATCCAGGATATGTGTTATCATTACTTTCATTCCAATGATAGATCTTATATCTACATGCTCCGAGAGCCATTCAAAGTAGAGGGTTACTGCTCAGAGGATATGTAGGATAGATAACGATTGACTCTCAGAATTGCCATTTTACTAAATGTTCATCTAATATACAAGGCACAAGAGCCACTCATGATAGTGTGTTACTAAACGATCATTGCTCGCCACTAGTTCTTTGCTTTATTACCTGTGAATTAATATGCTATTAATTGTTCATTTATATCAAGGCCCAAGAGTCACCCAATTTAGATAGTTACCAAATGAAGTTTTATGAACGTAAAAGGATGATGTAAATGCTGATTATGAGGATATGTAGGATAGATTATGGTTGATCTTAGACTTGAGGAGGTTCAGACTGTAATTGTCATGAATGTTGTCAAACATGACTCGGCAAAAGTTCTTTGCTTTATTACCTTTGAATTGACAGTTTACTAAATATTCACTCAAAGGCTCAAGAGACCCTTAAGGTAGAGGTTTTCTGAAGAAGATTGTTTTATCTGACGTAATGAGTAGAGATTATGAGGATATGCACGATACATATCAGTTGACCCAAGAATTAAAGTGGTTAAGAGTGTTATGATCGGAGAAACATTATCATCCCAATAGAGATCTTATATCTATAAGATCCAAGAGCCACTCAAAGAAGAGGGTTACTGAAGGAAGTTGTTTTAATACCGTACAATGTGGGAGCAAAAAGTACGTATTATGAGTATATATAGGATAGATAACGGTTGACCTTTGACATACAGAGGTTAATACTTTTTGATCTTTCCACAACTTTCTCGGGAATAAGCTGTCCGAGTGGAACTTCCTCCTTACCAATGGAATACGATAAAAATTTGGATGGGTCGACTGTGCACATGGCATGACGTGTTGTAGCTGTGAAAGTCTGGACTGATGGAACCAATGAATGCCACTCATCTAAGCATCTGCTGTAAAGAAAAGCGATAGAGTAAGAAGAGCTAGTTACTTTTCATCTATGGGAAAGTGGTTGTAGGGAGAAAAAAAATCCATTCTCACAAGCAAGTTAAAATGCTTTTGAGCTCAGTTAACGCTGGAGATTGAGAATTGGCTAAAATCAGCCCCAAAATTAACCCTCATATTGAAGGCCTTTCGAGCCTTGCATTGGGTAAATTTAAGTATAAAAGAAACTCTTGCAATCCCTTCAAAAATTCAGGTCAAATGTCATTTACTTTAAATTGTGTTCGAAGAACTGGACGCTTTCTTTGTCATCTTGACGTTATCAAAATGTCCTTTCATCGTCAGTAAATATCTCTGCAGATAATACTGCATCTTTTAGAAGCTCTTCACAAAGTTTAGATGACCAGAGTCTGGCAACTCATCGCTCCTCTGATCAATCTCTCAAGCCTATTGTTGAGAGGAGGCTGCCTTGTAACTTCTAACACTTCAAAAACTAAGCTAGGACGTGTCTATCACCACCGGGTCGACCCTAAATCGTTACCCGTTACGACGATTGTTTGCACTCTTTTTCATTTGAGTTTCTAAAGGGATTCAAACTTACCCCAGATCCTCAAGTGGACCTTATATATATAAGATGCTGAAAAAATGGATGGGCCAACTGTGTACGTGACATGATGTGTTATAGCAGTGAAGGTCTGGACAAACAGAACCAGGCAAAGCATCTCGTCTAAGCATCTTCTATAAAAATAGCGATAGAGGAACCAGAGGCTAGAAATGTTTCGTTTGCGGGAAAGGTGTTGTAGGGTGGGAAACTATTAAATTAAGAATTGGCTATCCCCAACCCAAAGATTAACTCGCAAATTGAGGGCCTTTCGAGCCTTGTATTGGGTAAATTTGAGTACAAAAGAAACTCTCAGAATCCCTTAAAACTTCAGGTCAAATGTCATTTACTTTAAATTGTGTTTGAAGAACTGGACGCTCTCTTTGTCATCCTGATTTTATCAAATTGTCATTTCATTGTATGCAAATAATATCGCATTTATGGAAACACCTCCCAAAGTCTAGATGACCGGAGTCTGGCAAATAATCTCTCCTCTGACCGAGCTCTCAAGCCTATTGGTGGGTGGGAGCTACATTGTAACTCTCAAGACTTCAAAAACCAAGCTAATACGTTTGCATCATCGTCGGGCTGACTCTTTAAACCTCACCCGTCACGGTGATTGTCTGCACTCTAAAAGAGGCTTCACCCTTTAAGCGTCTGTTTGAACTCAAACTCATCCCAAACCTTCAAGTGATACTCATACATACACTACCGGCGATAATTATTAGACCATCTCAGTTTGATACAAAATGATTTATTTCATATTAATTTTAGTATTTATTGCCAAATGGATAATTCGAAATGAAAATAGAGTAGTTCTTATGTTACCACTACTTTGCAAAATTTTTACAGGGAAGCCTTTGCTTCGGCCAGCCAATAAGAAGAGAAGACTAGCATGGGGAAGAGATCACAAAAGATGGACACCAGAACAATTCATTTGATTCACATATTATTGTACAGTATTAACAAAATTAATTTTCATTTAGAATTAGCCACTTGGATATATATATATATATATATATATATATATATACAATACAATAAAAATATAGAAGTGAGCAACCACCTGCCGCGGTTTTACACAACGGTTCTTAAGGGTAAGAGGCTTTTACCCTGAAGCCTCTTACCCTTAAGAACCGTTGTGTAAAACCGCGGTAGGTGGTGGCTCACTTCTAGATTTCTTGTATTGTACTCTCGCTCTACTCTACGGGCTATACTGCTAGTTATAGATAAAACAAGACACAAAATTTTCAATCAAGCACCTCATCCATTGTTTTCTTTTGTCTCTCTTTCCTTCAATCCATCTTGTAAGTGTTAGATTCTCCAAGCCATTCTTCCTCAGTACGTGTCGCAGAAACTTCAGCCGTCTCTTCTTGATGTTAAGCGTGTTTTCTTTTCGTTTTCATTCTCTCCAAAACCTCATGTTTGCTCACATGTTGGTGTAGAACAAGTGTCGGCAACCCCCGGCCCCCGTGCCACATCCGGCCCGCGGAGAAGTTTTGTCAGGCCCTTCAACTTAACACCTCGACACTAATTATGTAATTAATTTGCTGAGAAAATGGCAAAGAAATTATCAGTTAGAATTCAGCGACTTGCAATGCCACGATTTTTTAAAATCAAAATTTAATTTCAAATCCACTGCTGGCTTATATTTTGGCAAGTTGAAAATATAAAAGTCTATTGAATGATCCGAAAATGGTGGTATCATTATTTGGAAGAATATATGCTAGAGAACAAACCTTTTTACGAAAAAGAAATATATTAAAATTCGTTTAAGAACAAGGTTGGGTGATGACCACTTCGATGAAGTTTTGTTCCTGTCATGAACAAATACATCGACCGAAAAGTAGGCTAGCCAATCGTACGGTAGGCTACCCTACGCCGCCAGTAGCAGTTAAGCCAATTGCAATGATTTCCAAAATAAAGCTGATGTTATTACAAATGCTGTTTTGTTTAACTTTAATTTTTTTCTAATCAATTGACTCCAAGCAAGGTAATAATTCTACTAAGACGCAAGGGAGCTTCTTGCAGTAAAAGAGAATGAAATGTCTTTATAAGGAGCCGGAATCTCAATCCTTAACAGGAAACAAAGGATAAATCTCTACGTCTGTTTAAAAACCAGAGAAACTGCTGGAATCAGCCGACAAGTAAACCTCTTCACTTCTCATGAGAAAAATAAATATTACATATTTACACGTATAGGGCGACCTATAGATAAGGCGAAACCCATAATCTAGGTAAGCTTTCGTGATTTTATCTGATATCCGTAGTATAAGGCGACCAAAAACGTAGGCTAGCCAATCGTACGGTAGGCTACCCGACGCAGTTAAGCCAATCGCAATGATTCCTAAGATCTATTTTCATTTAGAATTTTCCACTTGGCAATAAATACTAAAAATAGTACGAAATACATCATTTCTTAAAAAAAAAAAATGGGGTGGCCTAATAATTATCGTCGGTAATGTATATATATATATATATATATATATATATATATATATATATAAAGATATATATAGCAAATCTACAGGGTGGGATGAGTAAATTGTCGGTATTTGCCTTGTAAAATTCTGCAAAGTAATAATAACAAAAGAACCATTCTATTTTCATTTACAATTATTCACTTAACAATAAATACTAAAAAATAGTATGAAATATATAATTTTTAAAACACTGGGGTGGCCTAAACATTATGGCCAGCCGTGTATATATATATATATATATATATATATATATATATATATATATATATATATATATATAGCAAATCTACAGGGTGCGATGGGTAAATTGTCGCTATTTGCCTTGTAAAATTTTGCAAAGTAACGAAAGAACCATTCTATTTTCATTTACAATTATTCACTTATTCATATTAAAAATAGTATGAAATAGATCATTTTTTAAAGCTGGGGTTGCCTAATAATTATGGTCGGTGGTGTACATATTTTTGTATGTGGTGATTCATAATTTAAATTCTGTTTTTTTTTTTTTTTTTGTTTATTATCAGCATCACCCCAAGCAAGGCAATAAAGTCGCTAAAACACAAACGGTTACAGGGTGTGGAATAATTTGGAACTTAAACAATAATAGTGAGCAAAATAAAAAAAAATAGTAATTAGGACAGTAGATACAGATTTACACTACCAGCCATAATTATGAGGCAACCCAGGTGTTTTAAAAAAATGATGTATTTCATACTATTTTTTTAGTATTTATTGCCAAGTGAATAATTGTAAATGAAAATAGAATGGTTCTTTTGTTAATATTGCACAATAACATGTGCATCAAATGAATTTATAAATATTTATTAATTACCCATATTGCAGTTTCATCAATGAAAGAATGAAAATAAATTTAAGGTGATTCGGACGAGTTCATCTTAGCTTCCTTGTAAAATTTTAATTCCATTTGAATTCCTTGCATTCACTTACGCACAAATACCCTAGGGAAAAGTATTAATCCGTCTCTTCCCTCCAGTTATAGGTTAAATAACAGGATAGATTGGTTTCTATAGCCTTGGCGGGCAACCAGTCTACCACAGAAAGCGATGGCAACCTACTGCGGGATAATATTCTACCCAGTCAGTCATGTCTCTTTCAAGACATGATTGCCCAAATTGTGTATCACGTATGGCACTTAACTGATTGACTGAATAATAACAAAAGAACCATTCTATTTTCATTTAGCAATAAATTCCACTTGGCAATAAATACTAAAAATAGTATGAAATACATAATTTCTTTAAAAAACTGGGCAGGCCTAATAATTATGGCCGGTAGTATATATATATATATACACAGCAAATCTACAGGGTGCGATGAATAAATTGTCGCTATTTGCCTTGTAAGATCTTGCAAAGTAATCATAACAAAAGAACCATTCTATTTTCATTTAGAATTATCCACTTGGCAATAAATACTAAAAGTAGTATGAAATACATCATTTCTTTTAAAAAACTGGGGTGGCCTAATAATTATGGCCGGTAGTATATATATATATATATATATATATATATATATATATATATATACAGCAAATCTATGTTGCAGTTTCATCAATGAAAGAATGAAGAAAATTTAGAGTGATTCGGACGAGTTCATCTTTTCTTCCTTGCCTTGTAAAATTTTGCAAAGTAATAATAACAAAAGAACCATTCTATTTTCATTTAGAATTATCCACTTGGCAATAAATACCAAAAATAGTATGAAATACATCATTTTTTTAAACCCTGGTTAGCCTAATATTTATGGCCGGTAGTGTACATTTCATTAAAATGTTTGATGATTAAGTTTGCTAGAAAGCATGGAGCTGGAAGGCAGTTCCCCAGGTGTGAAGTGCGTTTGAAGAATATGTTTGCATAGAACTTACAGATACATTTAGCTAGTCTAACTGTAAATTGATGACATTTCGACACCAGCTCATCCGAACAATTACCCTAAAAGTATCTATATAATAATTCTGCTTGTTCCTTCCTTAGTTACTTAGTTCCTCCGTCCGTTGCGCCACTGAAGAAAGACAACACACTTACTCTCTACACGAGCTTTTCCTTCCCCTCTATCTTTTTATAATCTATAAACGCTACTCTCCTCAGCCTTTTTCTCACCTTTGCCAAACGGAAGGGTAGTAAAGAGTGAGAGAGTAGGAGGAGAGAGCCTATAGCATTACCGTATCAGTAGCAGGTTAAGCTGGTGGTTGTAGCAGTAATTGTGTGTGAGTGTGTATATGTGTGTGTACTTTACAGTATAGTAAAAATAGGTAGGTTTGTTGTCGTATCCCGCGACCTAATAACGAAATTTCTGGCCTCTACACCCTTGGACGTTACTCAGTTGGTCTTTTCTGTTTAGAATGGACACAGGAGCTATGATTTTTCGAATAACATAATATAAGTTAGTTCGGTTAATTTAATGTCATTCTTTCTTATTAAATGAAAATTATTTTAAAAGAAATTTAAATTGTTAAATTTTTATCTATTCAGAAAGCATATTCAAATTTCTGGCTTTAAATCCAAACTAAAATTCTGTAAAATATTATATAATTGCTGAAAATATTAAGTTAAATTTTACTATTTAGTTAAAAACCAAAAAAGAAAAAAAAGAAATATATAGATATAGATATTTAAATAAAATACACTGTGTTATCGTTATTTTATTATCCAATACCTTTATGCTTGAAGACGTTACTATCATTTGTAGTATGACAAAGTAAAGTTTTTCCAGAAAATCATAATTATCCTTCCGTGGAAATTTCACGGGTTCCGCTAGTTTATATAAATCACACAGAGAGGCAACCATACAGCAGTGAGTAATTAATCAAAACCGAGCGACCAGACCAGGACCAACAATATTGCTGATTCTTTGGATTTTGTCAAGGAACTCAAGGTAAATAGTAGGGGAACAGGACCATAGAAGGTAGCAATATTCTAAGTATGGACGAATGATAGACTTATAGATATGTAAGATAGATTCCAGGAGTAAAAATTGTCTTGCCTGACATAGTGAACTGACTTGCTTTGCAGCAGACCTAGCAATGGATTCAATATAGTCTTTCTGCTTCATGTTAATTGAGAACATTAGCCTGGGAAGGCGCAATGAATTACTTTCTCGGAGATACAATGGAGAGAGGCATATCTCAGATGATTAATGAAGAGAGGTTTAGGATTGGAGGCATAAAAGTGACAAGCCATCTTTTGTCCCAGTTAATGACGGTCTTGAGGTCATTTTGAACATCACCTTCGCCTTTTTTATCTTGCGCATGATAGACACTTTCCGCAATTTTCGTCAGTACATCAACAGTTGACCTGGAAAAACGAAAGCTGTATTGCTTGTCTGAGAAAAAGCTCTGCGATTTAATATCAGTTTTATTTGGATTTATCCTTAAAAAAGTAAAATAATGAGCTCACCTTGTAAGAAAAATGTATTTCTGTACATGTTGAAAACTTAACGCTCAAAGCTTGGTCAAAACTATGAATCTAATGTTTAGTGGTAATCTTTAATGTCTTAAACTTCAGCTTTCACATTAAATGCAACGAGGAGTTTCTAAAAAATGTGAAAAATCAATCTCTCCTACTGGGGCAGTTGTTAACTTAGCGTGATCTACGGCGCAAGAATAATAATTTATTTATTAGTGCCAATACACCACAGAATTTAAGATTACTATTTGTAACTGTTGTATAACACGACCTTCTTTTTGGGGGTGTAATTTTTAAGATTTAATGCCCTGCTTATATGCATCGATATACAGCATTAAATAAACTGTAACAGTTACAATATTTCTCTCTAGACTTCAATATCCAATCGATGGTTAAAAATGCTGGTAAAATGGTCAACACTTTATACACCTCCAGAAAATACCTGGCTCCTCCTGACAGTGTCTATATTTCTGAGATGAGGCAGTATTCACAGCGTTTATATTATCCGGACTAGTGGACATAGACGTTGGTTAGTTCCTGTGACTTGACCCAAAGAGTTGTGAGTTTAATACCAGGCTACAGCAGTGGTGAACAAGTAACTTACAGGGTTAGAGGGAGATAACTCATGAATACCAAAAAAAGAGGCATTACTACGCAAGGAATGGAGTTCATATACCCCAGTGATTGTAATAAAGGGTTCATTTTGTGTTGTGGAGTTATTTTCACAGTGGAGGCTAGTATTTGTGCTAAAGTCGGTCCTAATAGGTTCTACATACAAAACGTTAGGAACTTGATATAATATGTATTACACAGTGTAATCTTGCCAGGTCGCTGACTACTTTCGTATTCGACTAACTGTCGACTACTATCGTCCAACATCGACTAACCCTCGTTCCTCTTACTACTTCTACTTAAACTAGTTGGGAGAGTCTATTCAATATAGAATAGGTGTGTTTCACTATAACAGTTCGAAATCTCTAGCATCTGAAGAAGGCCGGAGCGTACAACGGCCAAAAGGTCGCACAAATGACAACAGAGGTGAGGACAATAGTCCGAATAATGTAAATACTGTCCTTCTGACTTGCTCTATATTTACAAGAGTCAGATCGGACAAAAGAAAAATGGTGTATTACTGCTATACCTGGGCAAGAACTACTCTATCACAATTTCCACGGGAAATGACCTGACAGTCTACATTTCTTATTCCACTTCCAAACGTTACAGCTTAGAATCGTCATTCTTCATTCATTCGTGTTCCACTAGTAAAGAAGAAGTTTCATTCGAACAATTTTCCCCAGTAACCGACGCTTTGTGGAACAAACTCACGACACGTGGCATCTCTGATAATTACAATCTTAAACACTACACGCCTATCTATTCTGCATATCCTAATAATTTAAAACTCTTGCGTTCATAAAACAACTCCCTTCAGTAAACCTACTACCTTGAATGCCTCTTCAGCCTTAGAGATAAACAATAGAGTGAATAATACAGAGAAAATAATAGTTGAGAAATCGGGCGAGTCTGTGCAACATTTTCTTCTACCTCCTTTCTATGATCCAATGATGTCCTTATTCAGAGGAAAATGTCTCTGCTTTTTGTCTTAGTTACACCGAATTTGGAAAGTTAACGTATGTAAGGTAGCGGTTATCGGGGTTGAAAGTGGAGCCGCCAAGCGGAGTTCATATCCTAACTTAGTTTGTTCCATTCACTTTCGCAGCAACACCTTCGGGAAAGGTATGAACACGTCTCTTCTTTCTCCCGTTAGAGGTTAAATAGCAGATGAAACTGGGCTCTCTAGCCAGTTTAAGAAAAGAAAACACTTAATTCCAAACTGACAAGAAGGAAACCACTTTACGATATTTTTCAGACGACTACGGCAATTCACAGATGATACGGAAACTGAAACAGTGGAGAAACATGATCGCCTACATCTTTAACGAATATGATATTTAATTATTGTCTTTCTCAACAAGTTATAGAAATTCAGAGATAATAAAAAAAAAGGAAATCGTGAAGAGTCATGATCGCGGACTGGGATCAAAATGCAGTATTTGTTCTCATCTCTAATGTAAGTGGTAATATTAAGCGTTTCCTTATAAGGAAATTCGTTCACAGGCCACAACAGCCAAAATCTTCACACTACTAAAAATATAAGCCCTGATGATGATTACAACAACCGAAACATTATAATGTCGACGATCCCACAATAAATCCATATTTTGTTGTTTTTCAAATATTTATTTTATTTTTTATCTCATATATATATATATATATATATATATATATATATATATATATATATATATATATTATTCTAATTCGGAAGATCAGCTGATTGTTGTGTCTCAAATGTTTATTTTATTTTTTATCTCATTCATATATATATATATATATATATATATATATATATATATTCTAATTCAGAAGATCAGCTGATTGTTGTTTCTCAAATATTTATTTTATTTTTTATCTCATTCATATATATATATATATATATATATATATATATTCTAATTCGGAAGATCAGCTGATTGTTGTTTCTCAAATATTTATTTTATTTTTTATCTCATTCATATATATATATATATATATATATATATATATATATATATATATATATATATTATTCTAATTCGAAAGATCAGCTGATTGTTGTTTCTCAAATATTTATTTTATTTTTTATCTCATTCTATATATATATATATATATATATATATATATATATATATATATATATATATATTATTCTAATTCGAAAGATCAGCTGATTGTTGTTTCTCAAATATTTATTTTATTTTTTATCTCATTCATATATATATATATATATATATATATATATATATATATATATTCTAATTCGGAAGATCAGCCGATTATGCATCATTGGTTTCATCCTTTCGTTGTATTTAGGCGTTTTATATAAACTGATAATCTAACGATATTTCGAACGCATAACAGGAAGTTTCAGAACACATAAAAGGAAGTTTAAAATGAAGGAGGGGCTAGTCACGAATCGTGAACTTTTTTGGTCCGGGTTCGTACGATCCTAAAATGTATTTTCTGATGTGTTTACACCCGGACATTGCTTCAGACCTTTCGTTTAGTAACCTTTCTCATTCTGGAAATGACACTATGGCTAACTTTTCTTCGTTACAGAATCTGTAGACATCACCATCATTGTAAATTCTGGCCTTTTTTAATATGCTCCGAGTTACATAAGGGCCATTTCTTTTTAGTAGTTGGCTAGTTTGGTACAATTTTAAGGCTTTTTTAGCTTGAATGTCGATTTGTGATTATAGCATCGTTTTTTAAATTTATCTTCAGTGCATCTTACATAAATTTATATCTTGTACTTCTGCTTTGTAAATAACTCTTTCTATTTTACAAACTCCGTCAAGTTGGCATTTGCTTTTATCTCTGCTGTTAAAGATTATTGTTAATTGCTTTTTTATTGCTTTTGTTTATTTTAACTTATTTTCAATTTTGTACTTTTTCCGATTGGTTGATTTTCTTTTTATTGTGCAGGTATTTGGTTTCTTTTTATTGTTTTTAATTTCCACAAGCTGTTGATTAGTTTAGTACAATTTTTAAAGCTTTCTAGTTTGAATGCTGATATATATTAATGTATATTTGGCCAGCAATCTTTCATTTAAACATGTTTCGTTAAAAACAACCGACCAGGGAGATTTTAATTTTTAAATTAATTTTTCCAGTATTCTTACATGTTTCCTTTTTGCTGGAGAGTTTTTTTTATTTTTTTTATTTTTGTTTAACGGCATATCAACCTCTGTGGGTTATTTAATGCCAAAAAGGTGGAGTTTTAAGGTATTTTTTAAATTTTTGGTTATAGTGAGAAGGTTGATTTAGTCAGATTTTGAGTTTGAATTTGAGTTTTGTTTAACGGTATATCAACCTCTGTGGGTTATTTAATGCCAAAAAGGTGGGGTTTTAAGGTATTTCTTTAATTTTTGGTTATAGTGAGAGGGTTGATTTAGTCAGATTTTGAGTTTGAATTCGAGTTTTGTTTAACGGCATATCAACACCTCTGTGGGTTATTTAATGCCAAAAAGGTGGGGGTTTAAGGTATTTTTAAATTTTTTGATGATAGTGAGAAGGTTGATTCAGTCAGATTTTAATGAAAACTTTAATTTTTTTTATTTTAGAAAACTGAAGATGTCTTCTAGTTTTGTATTCAAATATGCATTGCTGGCAATAATGTTTTTCCTTCAAAAATGTATATTTTCTATAAAAGTCAATTTTTATGTATATATTTCTATAAAAGTTTATCTTTATACTTTCATGGTGTTTCGATCCCAGTTTGGGGGGCTTAACTATTTGCCCATAGCTAGGACCCTAACAGGTGTTACCACTCTGAGTCAGAGTGGACATGGGAAAAACAGCAATTAAGAGGTGCTTTCAAGCTCCTCACAACCTCCTAATGAGAATCCTTGCTGCCGGATGCAGTTTACCGTCATACCCAGTACCTTTTGCTGGAGATAAAGAATGTAAAAATGTTCCATAATTTTCGACTTTCAGAAATCAATTATCTATATTGTCCATACTACTACTTTCCTAAGTAGACATCTTACATGACACCTATCTTGCAATAATAGTGTAATAAAAAATATTTATTAACACATAACTTACACTGTCCCTTAAGAAAAACCTTGATTGAAAATACAAAAAAAACATTTAAATAACAATATCAAAGGTACCTTGCTATAAGAGAGACACTATTTATCAAACAATTTTCCCCTACCATCAACCTTGCAATTTTTAAAAGTGGAAATAGAATTTTGAAAGTTTTAAAAAAAATAGACAGACGCTCACATGATGCTCACCACGCACATCACGTGACAGCTTTAAAGAACTCTCCTTTAAAAAAAAAAAGCCACTGAAACGAAAAATCCTTGAAAATGGCCTGTGAAGAGGCTGAAAGCGCTTGGAAAGCTAATATAATACTAACTTCTGCATATTAATTAACGCAACATAGATAATAATAATAATAATAATTTCACTAGAAACTTTCACGCAAATATTATGCATAATAATATGAATCCAAAATGCAGGTTTTGTGATAAACACCAAGAAACAATAGACCACCTAATCTCAGGCTGTTCTGTGCTTACTCCAAATGAATATAAAAATCGCCACGATAGAGTCGGGCAATATTTACATTGGGCAATGTGCAAACATTATGGAAAATCTGTAAACAAACACTGGTATGAACATCACCCAGCACCGGTTACAGAAATAGAAGATGTAACCATTCTATGGGATTACACCATCTACACAGACAGAAAAATTGAAGCAAACAGGCCAGACATTATTGTTAAAAACCAGAAGGAGAAAACTTGTCTATTAATTGATATGGCTTGTCCAGCGGATTGTAACATAGCAATCAAGGAATTTGAAAAACTGTCAAAATATAAAGACCTGGAAATTGAAATAGAAAAAATGTGGAAATTGAAAACAAGAGTTGTGCCAGTGATAGTAGGTGCACTTGGAATGATAAAAAATGGAACAAAACAACACATTGAAAGAATCCCTGGAAACCCCAGCTTAAGAGATATACAAAAAATTGTCTTATTAAGTACAGCCCACACACTAAGGAAAACTTTATCTATGTAATGCTAGGGATGATAGGGAAGATAGAAAAACACGAAATGGAGTCATAACAACACGCCACGACCTGCCTTAGGTCTCCCCGCAGACTTGGTTGGTAGTGAGACCAAAGCAGAAATCGAAATATGATGAAAAATGACATAATAATAATAATAATAATAATAGTACGAGCAAGTTCTGAATTTGGGTTTCAGAAATTTCTGCAGGTGACTACGATCCTTTTTTTATGATTGGAACCAAAATGGTTTCTTTTATCAGATTACCAACCCAGTTTGCTATAGGTAGTAGTTGTTCAGTCACTGAAATAAATTTCTATCGTTACAACAATGCGGCCGGCTCTATTACAGACCTTCTTCACTGAAAGGGGTGTATTATAAAATTAGAAAGCGTTGATTTCAATGGTGGACTGGTTTCTTTGCTCTAGAAAGGGTGAGACTATTATTGTCTAATCCTGTTAAAATAGACGAACATGCTTTTTAAGCTTATTTTACCGGTCTCGGTAAAATACACTCGCAGGCTATATTTCCGGTAAATATTTTTAGTATTATGAAGGCAGATAATGCTAAAAACGGCAACACAGATTTATCACAGACGTTTATCTATTTTTAATATCAATTCTTGAAGCAATTTAAAATATCTTCCTCTCGTCACAAACACAAGTTTAAATTATTAATCCTTCATCAATTACACTGGTCAAAAAAAAAAAAATTTTGAAATGGTGTCGAGACACCAAACATCATTTTTTTTTTCTTATTTGAAGGCGTTGAATCTGAAAATGACCTTACTTTTTATTAGTTAGATACCGTTTTTCCTGTACAGAAATTCCTCATTTTTGTAAAAAAAAAATTTTTTATTTGTTTCCTGTATATATGATATTGACTGATGTAAAAAGTAAAATCGTAGAAATCTCTCTATTCGTATTTAAACCAACAAATGTTGGTTTGCTTATCGAGAAATACTATTTTTTCAATAACAATCAGATCCTAATTCTTGCAAAATAACACGATTGAATATAACAAGACTAACAAGTATTTTCATCAAATTATTTAATAAACTAACAAAAGAAACAAAACCTTATAAAAACATAAGAACTATGGTACAATTTTTCTTTTTCTTGATTGTTTGTCATGTTCAGTGTTATTTAAGTCCATTTTGATATTCCAGCGGTAGTCAGCCATCATTTGTTTGTACCATCGATCCTGGTAGCGCTTTTCCATTGTTTTGATATCCTGATGTTATCGTTCTTTTTGCTCATCACTCACATGGCCACAATTAACCGGAAATTTATCTAGATCAGTTAGTCAGCCATACGTGATACACGCTTGGGCGATCAGGTCTCGAAAGAGACATGACTGACTGGGCAGAAGATTATCCCCCTGTAGGTTGCCATTGCTTTCTGCGGTAGACTGGCTGCCGACCAAAGCTATAGAACCCAATCTGTCCTCTTATTTGACTCATAGCTAGAACGGGGAAGAGATGTATTATATTATTGAGTTGTAATTAATGGGGGATCAATTTATTACATCATAACAATGTAAAACTGATCCCCCATTTCATGCATAGTAGAAGCTTTAATCCTGTTTTTTAACTATTATATTCAGTCAGTTCATTGCCATACTTGATACACGCGTTGGGCGATCATGTCTCGAAAGAGACATGACTGACTGGACAGACGATTATTCCGGAGTAGGTTGCCATTGCTTTCTGCGGTAGACTGGTTGCCGACCAAGGCTATAGAACCCAATCTGTCCTGTTATTTAACATATAACTGGAAGGAAGAGACGGATTAATACCTTTCCCAAGGGTATTTGCGCGTAAGTGAAGACAATGAATTTAGCTGGAATTCGAACTCGGCTCCCCGATTTCTCTTTCCGAGCCGCTACCCAATGAACCACAACGCCAACTATCTAAAAATGAACCTTAATACTCAGATTAGCGTATTACTGATAAAAATTAACATATAAATTCGTAAATTTGTTACTTCTATTGTGAAATTTTTGACTCAAAAACACTTTTTTCTTATAAAAATCTTTTATTTCAGGTGTCTGAAATAAATTGCTCGACCCACCTGAAAATTGATGGGTTTCTACAGCCTTTATTAACTAAATGTTCCGATTAGCTAAGATCGCAAATTGATATTTTTTCCAAAAATGAGCAATTTCAATACAGCAAAAGGTCATTTTCGAAATCAGTACAATCAAATTAGCTAAAAAATGTGTTTTTTCTTGGCTCCAAAAATCGTATTGGACAGTGTTATTAAAGGAAATATATAACTCCCTGAATATTATAGGCACTTCAAGCATAACAGTCTTTGCAAATCCAAAACTTTCACTTAGGCATGATTTTCTTCCCAATACATTTTAGGTGCACCCAATAAAGATAACAGTCACAGACCACAAAATCCATGTTCTTTAAGTCCTGCCTACGCAAATCACACAACCACTGAGCTGACGACTTCAAATATAGTCTACCACATCACTAATAAGTCCTGGGCCTGACATATAGATGACGCCACTAATAAAAAATCCATATGATTTTTATGAAGTACTAACCTTCAATTGGTACATAACAAAAAGTGGGCCGAATAGGGTTACTAGTTTACAAATTACAGTTAGTTAAGTGAAACTACTGTTGTAAATTTTCAAAACAATGGAAAAACATGAATTTCGTGTGTTGATAAAGTATTGCTTTCTGATGAGAAAATACTGTTCAAGCAAAGCAGTGACTTGATAAGTGTTATTTGGACTCTGCTTTATTGAAAACAACGATTAATACGTGGTATGCTGACTTTAAACTCGGTCGTACAGATACAAATGATGCTGAAAGGTCAGGTAACCCAAAAGCAGCAATTGTCCCGAAAAACACCAAAACATTCCACGAACTGGTTTCGACTAATCGTAAATTGAAGTTGCATGAGATAGCAGAGGAGTTGAACATATCAGAAGGCAGAGTATTTATAATTTTGCATGAACATTTATCAATGAGAAAGCTGTGTTCAAAGTGGATGCCGCGTTTGCTCACAGTCGATCAAAAACAATAACGCGTCGACTATTCAGTGCGTTGTTTGCAATGCAACAAAAAGAAATTTTTGCGTAAATATGTGACAATGCATGAAACATGAATCCACCACTTTACTCAGGAGTCAAATCGGTAGTCAGGTGAGTGGACAGCAGCAGGTGAAAGCCGTCCAAAGTGACCAAAGGCGCAAACATCAGTAGGCAAGGTTTTAGCCTCCGTATTTTGGGATGCACAAGGTATTTTGTTCATCGACTCAATAGCAAATATTATATAGCATTGTTTATGTGTTTGAAGGAAAAAAATCGAAAAAATCGGCTATAAATGAAGAAGAAAAATATGATCTTTCACCAAGACAACGCACCTTGTCACAAGTCGATCGCAACGATGGCAAAACTCCATGAATTGCACTTCGAATTGCTTCCGCATCTACCCCGTTCTCCAGTTCTACCCGCCAGCGACTGCTGGCTGTTTGCAGACCCCAAAAGAATGCTTCAGAAAAAGGGATTCGGCTTCAATATCTGAAACTGAGGCGTATTTTAAGGCCAAAGACAAATCGTTTTACATAAAAGGTATCGAATTGTTAGAGACGCCTTTGAGCCTGAATATCACCCTAAAAGGAGATTATGTTGATGAATAAAGTCCAGTTTTGTCTAAGGGTTGTCATTTTATTTGTTAGGCCCGGGGTTTATTGAATAATTCATAGTTCTAAAACACTACCGGCAAAATAGCTTTGGTGTTTTTTACCGGCACCGGCAAAATAGCTTATTCAAAAAAAAAAAAAAAAAAACACAAATGGAGTCGCTTTTCGGCTAACAAAACGCTGAGTCATGGAAGACGCACCCTAAACTTGGAAAGAAATTTCTAAGTAAAAAAAGCCATACTCATATATTGGTCACGTGTTGTTTACATTAATCATTCGTCCTATTTTTTTTGTATGGCAATGACATATACTATATGTTGTGGGATCTCCCCTTTTTTTGTATATGATAATGGACTCGACTGAGGGTACATATACTCCCGCCATAAAGAGAATTACAGTCGCAGTTTACAGTGGAGAGTTAATCGTCGAGATCCGTTACAGTTATCGAAGAGTTCCGACAGATACCGAAGAGTTCCGACAGATAGCGAAGAGTTCCGACAGATACCGAAGAGTTCCGACAGATAGCGAAGAGTTCCGACAGATACCGAAGAGTTCCGACAGATACCGAAGAGTTCCGACAGATACCGAAGAGTTCCGACAGATACCGAAGAGTTCCGACAGATAGCGAAGTTACCCAGAGACCAGACAAGCTCTGAGCTCCACTCAGCTAGAATAAGTTACCCGAATATACTGTTTCCCTTCAAGACTTTATATTTATTTATTACTAATAGTATTCCTAGATTTATTAACCGGCGTTCAAGTTTGTATATTACGTTCAATATAACCTGCTTTTCTATCTCAGTATTTGTTTTTGTTGTTCATTATTTTGTGCGGTTTCTCACCCGGAATCCACAACACTATACATCTTTCATTGCTCAAAGGTGGTTTTATTTTCATAAAAATGAATTTAAAATTTTCAAAATATAAATTAATGAAAGAAATTTTATTTATTCTCAAATCCCCAAAACTCGTCACAGCTGGATTCATGTAAAGTTCTAAACTATCATCTGTAGAGTCAACACTACAGTCAATCATGTACAGTAAAAGATCTTCACTACCATCCATAGGGGTAACCATAGTGGTAACTGATGCATTTGTCCTGGAAGACGTGCACGTGTTTTTCAGGGTATTTTTTTAGGATAAATATGCGTCATGTAAACCGAAAAATACGGTACCATGACTTGAGTAACCTATATTACCAAAGTTGGAATGAACTATTGTTTTCTTGTCACAGTTTTGGGGTTTTCAGTATCTAGAAAAAATTAGTTTTTCTTTTTCCACGTCTATTATGTTTCCAGAAAAAGCTGTACAACTTGTAAATTGTAGCCTATAAATTTTTAACAATCGAACATAAGCTTCTTCGAATTCCAGTTAAATTCCTTGCATTCACTTACGCACAAATACCCTTGGGAAAGGTATTAATCTTCCTACCAGTTATCGATTAAATAACAGGACATTGGGTTCTATAGCCTTGGCTGGCAACCAGCCTACCGCAGAAAGTAATGGCAACCTACTGCGGGATAACCTTCTGCCCAGTCAGTCATGTCTCTTTTGAGACATAATCGCCCAAAGCGTGTATCACGTATGGCACTTAATTGACTGACTGAATATAATAGATGGAAACATGAGTAAGGCTTTTATTAGACATAAAGTGGGGGATCAGCTTTATATTGTTATGAAGTAATAATAAACTGATCCCCCACTAATTACTACTTAATAACATAATACATCTCTTCCCCTACTAGCTGTGAGTCAAATAATAGGACAGATTGAGTTCTATAGCCTTGGCTGGCAACCAGTCTACCGCAGTAAGCAATGGCAACCTACTGCGGGATAGTCTTCTGCTCAGTCAGTCATGTCTCTTTCGAGGTATGATCGCCCAAACCGTGTATCACGTATGGCACTTAAATGACTGAATTAAGAGGTAAAATTTTATTAGTGAACATTTTGTTCGTGACATTAAAATATACAAACTCTATTTAAAAAAAAATACATATAATTGAAAGATAACATCACTCACATTCAATAGAGATGTCAACTCGGAACTATTTTCTTTTATATGTTCTTTCAGGTCGTAGGCAATCATATTCCGCATATTCATTTCCATCGTAGTCCTAAATAAATTTTGTTTATTCATTTCTCCACGTCACGCGCTGTTTCCTCCTGGCCCCTTTTTTTACTCATATCCGCCCTGTGAGGATCAGATTCACCTATCCGTCATTCCTCATTATATTTCCCAGAAACTACAAATGTTACATTCTGATGTTAATTATAAGTTTTCTTTTCGTCTCCTTGCTCTCCAAAACATCGTTGCTCGCATGTTTGGTCTATGGTATCCTCAGCATCCTACTGTAGACCCACATTTCTGTTACCCCAAGTCTCTTCTTCATATTTAAAGACGTTGTCGAGTATTCGACTGTTCAACTCGAAATTATAAGTAGCCATTTTAACAAGAATAGAATTTCTTGTTTTATTGGTTTAATAAGGCCAACCAGTGAATTCATGGTTTGAATTGGCAGATATTTTCTCAATATTAAACCCAGTATTCATAGCGGGAGTGACGATACTTAGAAAAGCAGAGATTTGTATAAAACAAACAAAATTCGAAATAAACGACTGCGTGATTTGGTCAAAGAAGGCGTTTAATAGAATGATGTGGTTACCAACTGCCGCGTTTCATATAGGGAAAAAAAAACAGAGCGCGTCATGTAATTTGAAAGTTAAATATGGAATTGATAGCAGGGGAACAGCATTGTATATGAGGTGACGAGGGGTAGAGGTGACTGGTTTAGAAAAGCTGGCAAAAGCAGAAAAACGCCTGTAATTATAACATATTTACAATAAAAAATGCCTACGATATTAACAGCAGGACAACCTGAAGATGAAGACAAAAAAAAAAAAAAAACTCAGAAAACTATTAAAGTTATTATATATATATATATATATTAAATTAAAAAAAAGGGAAGCAAAAGGTAAAACCCAAAAAACCAGATCCTATGAATACTAATTTTATTAATATCAAAATTGATCAAGGTGGAGGGCTCGATGTAAATAGTATTATCTATTTACAGATATATATAGTATGTCAAAAATTCCAAAATATACATTTGCCATTTCAGCGAGAAAATTCTCGTTTCATCAGTAACGATCGACAATAAAAATTTATTAATTCAAATATGGTACAAAGTTTCTATACAGAAAGAAGCTCCAAAAAAGTGTATGGATCTCTCTAACACACTGCTTATTTACTGGTAGCCGACATAAACTGGAAAATCAGAGCAAATTTGGCATGACTTTAGAAATTTTCTCAACTTTCAGTGGTCTGCACGTGGTAAGATTAAATTTTCTGCTAATTTGTTCTACCATATTTGTTTTTATTCATTTAATTTTGGGACTAAATTCTACTAAATTGTTGGTTTAAAGGCTGTTTCGACATCTAAAGTTTTCTGTTATACAGTTATGTCTTTCCGGTTTTTCTCTTTTCCAATCTTTTCACTCTTACGTAGCCCCCTGCGCATCAGTGGCGTTTTCGCCTTGCTTGGGGTGATATAATTAAAAAAAAAATGTTTGGGGGCTTCTTCAAGTCTAGAAATAACCTATTCCATATCTTTATGGATTTGTGTAGTGGTGCAGTGGATATGGAGGGATCAGAAATTCCAGTTGAATTCGTTGCATTCACTTACGCACAAATACCCTTGAGAAAGGTATTAATCCGTCTCTTCTCTTCAGCTATAGATTAAGTAACAGGACAGGTTGGCAACCAGTCAACCACAGAAAGTAATGGCAACCTACTGTTGGAGAATCTTCTTTCCAGTCAGTCATGTATCTTTCGAGAGCGTGTATCTCGTATGGCACTTAACGGAGTGATTCCATATTTTGGTTTCGGTATAAACCTAAATTATACATTTAATAACCAAAATCATTGGCGAACCCGAGTTACAATTTATGATGACCTTAACTTAAGAAACGCTAATACTTAAAATAATAATTCAAATAGAAAAACGGTCAGTTCATAATATGCACATGAATACACACACGTATAGGTGGGTGTAGATAATACATGTTCCTTTATTTATTTATTAATAATTATTCTTTAAATAGTTTATATCTTTATTTACTTACTTGTTGATGGTTTCTATTGCATTTATGTTATTTATTTGTTTATTTTTAGTTAGTGCATATTTAGTAATGTAAATATTTATTTATATGCCTACTTTTACCCATTATTTCAGTTTTCTTGTTTAAGAGTTTATTTTGTTTTTTAAAACTATTACTAATTTTTTCTCTAAGCATAATTTACAGTTTTACTGTTAATACTGTATGGGGCTGCTTTTTATATTTTTGTGGGGATATTGATTTTCTCTTTGGCTCTATATGTATTTTGATAGAGTTGTATTGTTTGTGTATTTTCTTTCGAAGGTCATTTTGTGGTTATAACATCTTTCTTTAACAGTTTTTTCTGTGGCGCCTATGTAAATTCTTTCGTCAGTGTTAATGTCATTATTTCGATAGCTTCGTATATTATGCTTTTAGTTAAACATTTATCGTTAGGTGGGTAATTTTCTTGGTTTCTGTAGTTATATTTAATGGTGTTATTTTGCGATATGTTATTTTTATTGTTGTTCTAATTGTTATTGGCTTTGTTGAACATTTTTTTACTGTGCCTAGTTATTATTTTCTTCATGTCATCCATGAAACTGTAACGAATTTTGATTGTATTTTTGTTAATAATTTTTGATAATTTGCAGTTTTTAGGGAAGTGTTTATCAATTATTTTGAAGAATAGTTTTCTTTTTTTGTTGTTTTTATTGTATTGTTGTAGGGACGTGAACAAATTTTGTTTCTTTTCTGTTGTTTTTGTTTGAATTCTTTTTGTTTTTGTATTCTAGTTTGTTTAAATATCTGTTCTTAGAACTTGTAGAAATGGCTATTTATAAAATACCAACTTTACACATGATATATATATATATATATATATATATGTGTGTGTGTGTGTGTGTGTGTGTGTGTGTGTGTGTGTGTGTGTGTGTGTTTCTATTTCCTTTTATTTCTCACACTTCTTTTTAAAATTTTTTGTTCATTAATTAGGGATAATAAAATTGGTTTTAGTCTTTTTCATGTAATAATAATAATAATAATAATAATAATAATAATAAATATATATATATATATATATATATATATAGATCTGCAGTACTAAATGTATATAGTTCAATGTTCTACCAATGTCTGCGGCGATACTCAAGCTAAGCAGTAAGAAACAGTACGGTATGCCATTTCCAAATTTTAGGCGGATATGATTGTGTAATGGTGCTCGTTTTCTCAAAAAACGGTGCCCAACTGACCTTACTATACCGTACAGTCAACAAAATAAAAAATAAACAACGTGCATGAGCGAAATTAAAAACATAAAATGGTGACAATTTATCCATCGCAACCTATATATATATATATATATATATATATATATATATATATATATATATATATATATACACATACACACACACACAATAAATGCATAAATATATATGTATATAACACATATATAAGCATTTTATGCATTTTTTTTTTTTTTTTTTTTTTTTTAATCATCTCACCCCAAGCAAGGCATTCCACTGCCACTATTGCGCATGGGGCTACATAGGGTAAGGTAAAGAGAAGGAGTGGATAGACATAGGGAATGTCAGGAGAAAGGTGATAGATGAGTAAGGATAGCGAGGATGAGTGTCGGGCAGATGTGAAGAGTGTTTGATCAAATGGGAGCAAGTTAGTGTGTTAGGAGGTGTCTATTGACCTTACATTTAAACTCCTGGAGATTGTAGCCGTCGGGGAAGCAATCGTTTGGAAGAGAATTCCACAGTCGGGAAGTGCGAGGAAAGAAACTGTTGGAGTAGAAGTTACGGCTGCATTTTATCGATTTCACTGTAAAA
Source organism: Ascarosepion bandense (assembly GCA_037127315.1). Taxonomy (NCBI): domain Eukaryota; kingdom Metazoa; phylum Mollusca; class Cephalopoda; order Sepiida; family Sepiidae; genus Ascarosepion; species Ascarosepion bandense. The sequence goes on from JBBBDQ010000445.1 coordinate 2,990,028, forward strand.
GGGTGGGATCTAGTTGCTAATCTAGTATCTCGTGCAAATTCGTATTTAGGGGGCACCAGTGATCTAAGTTCATCGGAGCAGAAGCCGTGAAAGTATTTATAGAAGAGACACAGCGAAGCCACGTCTCGCCGGTGGGAGAGAGACTGCAGGTGGTCTGCCAAGTCGGTATCTATCACATTACAGACCCTCCTCTGAACCTTATCGAGAAGCCCGAGGAGAACAGCAGGGGCACCCGACCAGATATGGCAGCAGTATTCAATGCACGGGCGGATGGTAGATTTGTAAATGTGCAGGATAGATTTAGACGGAAAAAACTTCCGGGCCCTACACAGAGAACCGACTTTCATAGCAGCGGATTTAGCAATGGATTCGATATAGTCATTCCATTTGAGGTCCGCTGAAAGTGTGAGACCAAGGAGGCGTAGTGTTTTACTCTCTGGGAGGCAAGCCTGGTCCATGCTAATGGGAGGTAGGTGAGATTGTCGATGATGGTTAATTGACAGTAGCTTCGTTTTAGAAGCATTAAAATTTACTAGCCATTTCTTACCCCAGTCCAATATGGATTGGAGGTCTTTTTCAATCTCGGCTGCAAGTTTAGCTTTGACGCCTACATCAGATTTTTGTTGGAGGCGAGAGTAAACTGTGGTGTCATCGGCGTACAAACCTATTTGGGTTCTTATGGAATCAGGGAGATCATTAATATATATCAGGAAGAGTGTAGGACCTAAGATGGAGCCTTGGGGGACACCTGCGTTTGTATGGTAGTTCTGAGAGGCATGTCCGTTTAATACCACTTTCATTGTGCGGTTAGAGAGGAATGACTGGATTAGTTCAAACAAATGTCCAGTTATACCATAGCTCCGCAGTTTACATAGAAGACCAGCATGCCAAACTCTGTCGAACGCCTTAGATATATCCAATGCAACGGTTCGAGCTTCGCCATTCCTGTCGAGTGCCTGGTATATGTACTCGGTGATGGTCGTTAGCATATCAGCAGTAGACCTGGTGAAGCGGAAACCATATTGCTTGTCCGAGAGGAGCCTGTGTGCTGTGAGATGCTGAACCACCTCGGCGTTGATAATGGCTTCGAACACTTTGCCAAAGATCGGAAGAAGGCTGATAGGGCGGTAATTTGCAGGGTCAGAGGGTTCTCCAGTGTTTTTAAATATAGGAACTATAGAGGAAGATTTCCAACAGGCGGGAAAGCAGGAAGCAGATAGGCAGAGGTTGTAGAGCTTAGAAAGGATAGAGGAGAGTTCAGGAGCACATTTCTTTAAGACTATGGTTGGGATTCCGTCACCACCGCTCGCTTTGTGAGGGTCAAGTTTTAAGATTATCTTAGAGACAAGCGAAGGTGTAATGTGGACATCATTCAGTTGTGCCTCGGTTCTAGGTGAGAAGTCGGGTGTAAAAACTCCAGACGAGTCCAGACTCGAATTGTTCGAGAATCTGCGGGCAAAACATTCAGCCTTATCTGCTGGGGAGGTGAGGACCTCAAATTTGTTGATTAGCGGGGGTATTGTGGACTTGCTCTTGTTAAGTACTCTTTTACAGAGTCGCCAGTAGTCTTTAGAGCCGAATTTAGAGCATGCTATGCGTTGCTTCATTCTGGCAGCAAACAACATCTTAGCTTCGTTAAGTACCCTTTTACACTTATTACGAGCTGAAGTGAAAAGGCGCCTGTTTTGTTCCGACGCATAGTTACAATAAAGTCGGAAGAAATGATTCCGGTGGGCAATGGCAGCCGAACAAGCGGGTGAGAACCATGGAGACGAATGAGATTTAAGCTGGAATTTCCTAGCAGGGATGAAGGCATCAATGCCAGCCTTAACCCAGGAGGAGACCTCGGATGCACATTCTTCGATGGGAAGACTAAATACGTTGTTCCAAGGGATGTCACAGAGGAAGTCTCGGAACGAATCCCAGTCTGCTCTTTGATAGCAGTATGATATTCTACTTGTCTGTGTTTCATGGGTCGGGCGGGAGTGGAGTGAAATATTGACGGACACTACAGTGTGGTCAGAGTTTCCAAGTGGGCAGAGTTGTCTGGTAGTGCAAGAGTCTGGGATGGAAGTGAAGCAGAGGTCTAGAAGCGAGTTCCTTCCGTTAGGGTTGTCGCAGAAACGCGTGGGGAAATCCACTACTTGCATAAGGGATTGGGTGATTGAAAAGTTCATGGTGTGGACACCAGCAGGGTCAGTGACAACGTTCTTCAGCCACTTGGTGTGGTGGGCGTTAAAGTCACCAAACACGAATACATGGGCAGAGGGATGGGTAGAAATGGCTTTGTCAATATTGTCAGAAATGATGTCAAGTAACGAACAGTCAGGGGAGGAAGGAGAGCGGTACAGAAAGAAGAGATAGCTAATCGAGCTGAGAAGTGAGAGGCGGAAGCACATGAAAGAATGATCTGGGGATTCAAAAGATGACACCCTAGCTAAGGGAAGGTGTTCGCTGACATAGACACCAAGCCCATGCATATGAACATTGGAGTCCTTCCTGAAGAGGGGAAGGTAGCCAGGAACGCAGAACTCAGATGAGGGGATAGAAGGGTTAAGATTAGTTTCACATAGGGCTAATATATCAGGTGAGTTATTATGGAGGAAAGAATCTACACTGGGGAAGTTGGTGCGGATGCCGCGTATGTTAGTGAAAGAGATGCAGACAGGTTTGGGCGTTTTCAAATGAGCTGGTTTAGTTTTGTTATTATGTTTGCTTTTTTCCATAGTAATTCAGTTAAGGAGTGGTCTTAGAATAGAATCAGTCGGTCAATCATTTGCAACTTGTGAAGGATGGAGACTGGCGCGGCCTACAACATAATGTGGCCTCGGGGTTGCCCACCGAACGTTCATGCAGGGACGCCCGTCCATGCGCGATATGGCACTACAAGAACCCCGGTATTATTCAACTGTTGATCAGAGCAGCCTCTCAAGACGCTACGCAAGAGTTCGGGCTCCTAACTACCAGTCGGAAGCAGCAACCAGGAAACTGCCAACCCGGTACCCTCAGAATGTAAAGACGTTGCCACCATACTCCGTAACTGCAAAGAGCTTCCAGCTGAACTAACACCAAGACCAGAGAAAGGGGATGAACCGGGAACCCCTTCCTAAACAAGAAACAAGGTGATCACCTCTAAACTCATTCAAAAGAAGGGGGTGGAGTGTGAGACCGGGCGATAGTAGAAACTATCTACTCCAATTAAAAAAAAAAAAAAAAAAAAAAAAAAAAGAAGGAAAAAGTGACTGAGGCTTAGAAAGTTTTAACTTAGAAAAAAGTCGAAAATACCTTGAATAGCAAAATTATTTACAAAATTGAAATTGACCGAAAAAAAAAAAATCAAAGACGACCAAAAAACGAAATAAAATAAGTAAATAAAATAATTTCCAGAAATTTTACAAAAACAGACTGAAAAATGGACTGAATCCAAGTTGACACCACAAAACAGCTAAACACTGTAAAGATTGATTTAATTCAATTTATGAACAAAAATAGAAATTGACAATTTTTAGAATATAGTCGGTCATGTTGCTTGCGTTCACTTGTACCAAACCGTTAAAAATTCAATCTCTCGAAGACAGAAATTTAAATCTTCTACAAGACAAAACTAATGGAAATAATTAAAGACCGTGATGCTATTTATCATTAGTCGAAAATATCTCCCCTTGAATAGCAAAATTATTTACAAATTAAGTGACGAAAAAAAAAATCAAGGAACATTAAAAAAACGAAATAAAATAAGTAAATAAAACAATTTCCAAATTTCACAAAAGTAAGACTGAAAAATGGACTGAATCCCAGTTGACTTACCACAAGCAACTCTTCTTACTATTAAAGTTGATTTAATTCAATTATGAAGACAAAATAATCAGAAACCGTTTTTTACAGAATATAGTCGAGTTATGTTGCTTGCGTTCGCATGCCAAACCGTTAAGAATTCAATCTCTCGAAGACAGAAATTTAAATCTTCTACAAGACAAGACTAATGAAATAATTGAATTGTGATGCTATTTATCATTAGTCGAAAATACCCTTGAATAGCAAAATTATTTTTAAAATTAAGTGACGAAAAAAAAAATCAAAGACGACCAAAAAACGAAATAAAATAAGTAAATAAAATAATTTCCAAGAAATTTCACAAAAACAGACTGAAAAATGGACTGAATCCCAGTTGACACAGCAGCTAACACTGTAAAGTTGATTTAATTCAATTTATGAAGACAAAAATAGAAATTAAACCGTTTTTTTACAGAATATAGTCGAGTTATGTTGCTTGCGTTCACCATCGCAAACCGTTAAGAATTCAATCTCTCAAGACAGAATTTAAATCTTCTACAAGACAAAACTAATGGAAATAATTGAACCGTGATGCTATTTATCATTAGTCGAAAATACATTGAATAGCAAAAATTATTTACAAATTAAGTGACGAAAAAAAAAAATCAAAGACGTGTCAAAAAAACGAAATAAAATAAGTAAATAAAATAATTTCAAGAAATTTCACAAAAACAGACTGAAAAATGGACTGAATCCCAGTTGACTTTACTGCAAGCAGCTAACACCTGTAAAAATTGATTTAATTCAATTTATGAAGACAAAAATAGAAATTAAACCGTTTTTTACAGAATATAGTCAGTTATGTTGCTTGCGTTCATACCAAACCGGTAAAATTTCAATCTCTCGAAGACAGAAATTTAAATGCTCTACAAGACAAAACTAATGGAAATAATTGAACCGTGATGCTATTTATCATTAGTCAAAAATACCCTTGAATAGCAAAATTATTTACAAATTAAGTGACGAAAAAAAAAATCAAAGACGACCAAAAAACGAAATAAAATAAGTAAATAAAATAATTTCCAAAGAATTTCACAAAAACAGACTGAAAAATGGACTGAATCCCAGTTGACTTACCACAAGCAGCTAACACTGTAAGTTGATTTAATTCAATTTATGAAGACAAAAATGAAATTAAACCGTTTTTTACAGAATATATAGTCGAGTTATGTTGCTTGCGTTCGCATACCAAACCGTTAAGAATTCAATCTCTCGAAGACAAGAAATTTAAATCTTCTACAAGACAAAACTAATGGAAATAATTGAACCGTGATGCTATTTATCATTAGTCGAAAATACCCTTGAATAGCAAAATTATTTACAAATTAAGTGACGAAAAAAAAAAAATCAAGAGCGAACAAAAAACGAAATAAAATAAGTAAATAAAATAATTTCAAGAAATTTCACAAAAACAGACTGAAAAATGGACTGAATCCCAGTTGACTTACCACAAGCAGCTAACACTGTAAAGTTGATTTAATTCATTTTGTAAGAACAAAAATAGAAATTAAACCGTTTTTTACAGAATACCGTCGTTATGTTGCTTGCGTTCGCATGCCAAACCGTTAAAAATTCCAATCTCTCGAACAGAAATTTAAATCTTCTACAAGACAAACTAATGGAAATATTGAACCGTGATGCTATTTATCATTAGTCGAAAATACCCCTTGAATAGCAAAATTATTTACAAATTAAGTGACGAAAAAAAAAAAAAAAAAAATCAAAGACGACCAAAAAACGAAATAAAATAAGTAAATAAAATAATTTCCAGAAATTTCAAAACAAAGACTAGAAAAATGGACTGAATCCCAGTTGAAGACTTACCACAAGCAGCTAACACTGTAAGACAGTTTAATTCAATTTATGAAGACAAAAATAGAAATTAAACCGTTTTTTACAGAATATAGTCGAGTTATGTTGCTTGCGTTCATACCCAAACCGTTAAAAATTCAATCTCTCAGACAGAAATTTAATCTTCTACAAGACAAAACTAATGAAATAATTGAACCGTGATGCTATTCATCATTAGTCGAAAATACCCTTGAATAGCAAAATTATTTGCAAATTAAGTGACGAAAAAAAAAAAAAAAGACGACCAAAAAACGAAATAAAATAAGTAAATAAAATAATTTCCAAGAAATTTCACAAAAACAGACTGAAAAATGGACTGAATCCCAGTTGACTTACCACAAGCAGCCTTCTTTGTAAAGTTGATTTAATTTAATTTTATGAGGCAAAAATGAAAATTAAACCGTTTTTACAGAATATAGTCAGTTATGTTGCTTGCGTTCGCATGCCAAACCGTTAAAATTATAATCTCTCGAACTAGAAATTGAAAATCTTCTACAAGACAAAACTAATGGAAATAATTGAACCGTGATGCTATTCATCGACATTCGAAAATGCACTTGAATAGCAAAATTATTTACAAAGTGACGAAAAAAAAAAAAAAAAAAAAAAAAAAAATCAAAGACAAACCAAAAAACGAAATAAAATAAATAAATAAAATAATTTCCAAGAAATTTCACAAAAACAGACTGAAAAATGGACTGAATCCCAGTTGACTTACCACAAGCAGCTAACACTAAAGTTGATTTTAATTCATTTATGAAGACAAAATGAAATTAAACCGTTTTTTACAGAATATAGTCGAGTTATGTTGCTTGCAATTCGCATGCCAAACCGTTAAGAATTCAATCTCTCGAAACAGAAATTTAAATCTTCTACAAGACAAAAATAATGGAAATGAACCGTGATGCTATTTGTATCATTAAGTCAGAGAAAATACATGAATAACAAAATTATTTACAAATTAAGTGACGAAAAAAAAAAAATCAAAGACGACCAAAAAAAAAACGAAATAAAATAAGTAAATAAAATAATTTCCAAGAAATTTCACAAAAACAGACTGAAAAATGGACTGAATCCAGTTGGCTTACCACAAGCAGCTAACACTGTAAAGTTGATTTTAATTCAATTTATAGAAGACAAAAAATAGAAATTAAACCGTTTTTTACAGAATATAGTCGAGGATTATGTTGCTTGCGTTCGCATACCCAAACCGTTAAGAATTCAATCTCTCGAAGACAGAAATTTAAATCTTCTACAAGACAAAACTAATGGAAATAATTGAACCGTGATGCTATTTATCATTAGTCGAAAATACCCTTGAATAGCAAAATTATTTACAAATTAAGTGACGAAAAAAAAAAAATCAAAGACGACCAAAAAACGAAATAAAATAAGTAAATAAAATAATTTCCAAGAAATTTCACAAAAACAGACTGAAAAATGGACTGAATCCCAGTTGACTTACCACAAGCAGCTAACACTGTAAAGTTGATTTAATTCAATTTATGAAGACAAAAATAGAAATTAAACCGTTTTTTACAGAATATAGTCGAGTTATGTTGCTTGCGTTCGCATGCCAAACCGTTAAGAATTCAATCTCTCGAAGACAGAAATTTAAATCTTCTACAAGACAAAACTAATGGAAATAATTGAACCGTGATGCTATTTATCATTAGTCGAAAATACCCTTGAATAGCAAAATTATTTACAAATTAAATTTATCACATATATATACAGTACCATCCATAATTATTAGGCCACCTCAGTTTTTAATAGAAATTATGTATTTCATACTATTTTTAAGTGGATAATTCTAAATGAAAATAAAATAGTTCTTTTGTTATTATAACTTTGCAAAATTTTACAAGGCAAGGAAGCAAAGATGAACTCGTCCGAATCGCCCTAAATTTTCTTCATTCTTTCATTGATGAAACTGCAATATAGGTAATTATTACATATTTATAAATTCATTTGATGCACATGTTATTGTGCAATATTAACAAAAGAACCATTCTATTTTCATTTACAATTATTCACTTGGCAATAAATACTAAAAAAAATAGTATGAATACATCATTTTTTAAAACACTGGGGTGGCCTTATAATTATGGGCGGTAGTGTATATATACACACACACACACATATATAATATATTGTTGAATGATAGAACGTGCTTGCACCAGTGGGTTTAAACCAGTCTATTATGAACACCCTCAGACTCCTGCAATGGATTAATACCTTATTTAAACTTCTCAGGCCCATGTCATCTTACACATTTTGCCTTACAAGTATCCAATATGTAGCGTTTACACACGTTTTCTAAACCTGGCTTTAAATTTAACGGATAAATTGATACGTCGCTAAAAACAAAAATCTGTCGCTTTCAACGTCACTTCCAATGTCACTTGATGTAAAAACAAAAACTCTCTCCACAAACGCGTCACGTGATGTAAACAAACGCGTCACGTGATGTAAACAAACTCTTCACTGACGCTCTCGCGAAATCTCGCGAAATACGTTCCTAATTCAAATTTTAAAATCATTTGTTTCTAATGAAGGACCGAGGGCGGTCTGAAATATAAAATATAATAGTAGAAATAAACAAATACTGTAAAAAAAAAACACATTTTGAAACTCAAAACGTTTTAATATTCTTTCCTATACATATTAAGACAGTATACGTGGATCATCACTATGCTATATATATATATATATATATGTGTGTATGTGTGTGTGTGTAGTAAAGTTTTGTAATTTGCTTGAGGCATTGGGTATATTAGGTGTATGGTTAGGTCTTGAAGGCTGTCACAATGCGTTTAGTAAAATAAAGGAAGGCAAAAAAGTTTTGGGGTATTACCTATTTATTATACAGTAATATTTCGAGATGAAAATCTTATCTTCAGAATGGTAAAGGACCGTGTATCTGTCCGAGTGAGTCCGTGCCTTTCAAGGATTGGTCATTTCTGGCTGCTGCTGCTGCTGTCATTAATTGTAGCGAGTGCTTTATGTTTTTTTAAAGAGATAGACAAACACACAAGTATATATATATATATATATATATATGCACACACACACTTGTGTGTTTGTCTATCTCTTTTCTCTCCGTTTCTTATTTGAATAACTTTATAATAATCCTAATCCAATGCTTTGTTAAACTTAGAGTTCAAAAGCAGTAGTCTCTAACATTAATTCATAATAAAAATGTACAATGTTTTTTTTTAAAATAAATTTAATCTTTTATTGTAAAGTGAAAGTAATAGTCGATTAGCAATACCAATTTCTATTTTAATCAAATATTAACATTAATGCCCCGATAAATTATTTTAGAGTCTGTTCCTAAGTTCCTAAAATTAGAAGTTACTTGTATTTTGATTGGTCACCAAATACTATGTAACAATTTGTCCTTGATTGAGGGAATTTGGCGAGTTTTGAACCTTTTAGAACTCTTCAACTTGAAATCAGCACCAACCATTTGTTTCGACTCTATACAAGTAGTGTCGAAACAAAACAGCTACTTTTGTAGTAATATTGTAACATATTTATGTTATAAATTCTAAATAAGTATTATCCGCTTTTTAAGTGTCGTTGACCCGGTTAAAGGTCCAGTAAGAATAATGCAAAAACAACCAAATAGGAAATAACGAATATATATTAAATACGGAAAGAATACAATACTTGGAACTTGGTTAGTAGGAACGATAATACGAGTTAATGTGGAATACTATGATTCGACTCTCGGCCTTAGAACTGGGACTCGTAATGGTCGTTAAGTGTTCGTAGACCGACTCTCGGCTGATTTCGGGCGCTCTCCTCAGGCTACTCCCTGTCACCTCTTGTGAGGGGAGGTATAAGTAATGGTTGGAAGAGTTCACTCAGTCTGTCATGACATTAAGAATAGTATTTTTGGTTACGGAATTTTATTCCATCCATACCTACCTTGGTATATATATATATATATATATATATATATATATATATATTGTCATCCGCAGACAGATCTGTTTCGCTGTATCACAGCTTATCAGCACGGTTAGACTCCGATTGCTACATAACCCAGGCTCGAAACCCAACCGAATTGGTGTCAGTCGGCGACTTTACCCCTGGGCCACGGGGCGTTCAGTGGAAGAAGGCAGTCTTTTTAGCGCATATCATATTACGCGCCCAATAGCTAGAGTGATCCAATTCATTTTACTGAATGAATATATACTATATATATAATATGCGATGAATAAATATTTGTCTGAATGGCGAAACAATGAAAATACCAGTGACATCTCATTTTAACTTATATATTTACCAGAATTACACAAAAATATCTTCAAATACTAAAGAGTAAATATGCTCAATAATATCGCCATTGGCTTTAACCACAGCTTTAGACGACTTCGGAATCTCCTGCAATTCTTCTGGACGGTCTCCTTTTTAAGCTGGTGAATGTTGCCATAATCCTTGCCTTCAGCTCCTCTTTGGTGTTACAAGGAGTTTTGTTGGTTTCTCATTCAACTGCGCTCCACTCCATAATAAAATGTGCATTTGGCGTATTCTGAAAGCCCAACCGATAGGACCTCTGGGGAGTTTGGTGGCCGGGTGTAATTGGTGATGTCTAATAGCCAAGACTGGGTTCTCCTACTTGTGTGGCATGGTGTAGAGATGATGTTTCAAGACATGAGGCCTTTCAGTGGCCACCCTCTTGACCCTGGATAGAGCTACCTCCTCAAGGCATTTGATGTAGGGTTCTATGCTGAGTCTTACCAACAAATTCGTGAGTCCTTTTCTTTCAGAACGATCAGAGTGAGCTTTCAGAATTACCATACCTTCGTAATCAGCATTAAACTCATCCACGTCTTTTCGAATTCTCTGCACTATCCTCAAATTGACGCCCAGAGGCTCTGAAATATTCATAGTAGAGCTTCCGGTGCGAAAACCAAAAAAGTACAGCATGCCAAAAAGTACAGCATGCCGTTTCGACATTTCCATCAGAGTGAAATGCATTATTGCACTCGTTTTCACACTTTGCAGTCTACAAAATAATAAGCAAACAACGCGCAAGCTCGAAATTGAAAATATAAAATGGCGATAATTTACCTATATATATATATATATATATATATATATATATATATATATATATATAAAACCATATTATCCCAAGCAAGGCATTTTATTGCTACTGTTTTGCAGGGGGTTACATAGAAGGAAAGTTATGAGAAAGAGTGACAGGTTATAGGGGGTGTCAGGAAGCTGTTAAGAAAAGGATGACTGTGGCCATAAAGTGAGAGATCAGTTTATATATTGATTGTAATGTACAATTGATCTCCCATTTTATATCCACATTATAATAGTATAGAAATCTTTTTTTTTATAATCATATCGCCCTAAACAAGGCATTTTACTGGAAAGTTATGAGAAAAAGTGACAGGTTATAGGGGGTGTCAGGAAGTGGGTAAGAGAAGGATGAGAATACTGATGAGAGTGGAGTGGATGGAGAAGGGAAAATGAGAGAGAGGATGCAGGTTAGTGAGATAGAAGATGATCACTGACTTTACATTTAAATTCTTGGAGAGTGTAGCTGTCGAGAAAGCAAGTAAATGGAAGGGAATTCCACAATCGGGAAGTGCGAGAAAAGAAGCTGCTGGAGTAGAATTTGCGTTTACAATTTATTGATTTCGCTGTAAAAGGGTGGGGCCTAGTTGCTAATCTTGTGGCTCGAGTAAATTTATATATAAGAGGCACCAGTGAGCTAAGTTCATCGGATCAGAAGCCGTGAAAGTATTTGTAGAAGAGACACAGGGAAGCCACATTGCGCCGGTGAGAAAGTGACTGCATCTGAGCTGCCAAGTCGGGATCTATTACATTACAGATTCTCCGTTGGATTTTGTCAAGGACACCTAGGTGGATAGCAGGAGCACCCGACCAGATATGGCAACAGTGTTCAATGCACGGGCGGATGGTACATTTATGTATGTGCAGGATTATTTCAAGCGGGAAAAACTTCCTGGCCTACACAGAGAACCGACTTTCTTAGCAGCGGATTTAGCTATGGATTCTATATAGTCATTCCACTTGAGGTCTGTTGTGAGAGTTAAGCCGAGGAGAAGCAGTGTTTTTGCTTTCAGGAAGACTAGCCTGTTCCATGCTAATGTGGGTGCGGGGAGCAAGAGCGATTGTCTGTTGGGCTTAATAGATAGCAGATTCGTTTTGGAAGCATTAAAATTCACGATTAAATTAAAATTAAATTAAATTATATATATATATATATATATATATATATATATATATATATATATATCAGCATGCAGTGTGGACATAGAAGAATCCAAAGGAGTATCCTTTACATATAGTGGTAGGATAACTCTCTAAGAGATCTCTAAACATATATGCATATAAATATATATAGAGCAAATATAAAAATGAAGACAGACACGTTATTTCATGGTAAATCGAAAGTATAGGCCTATTTCAGGCGAGCCATCGTCAACTTCCGACTTTATTTAACGAAATATTCTCCACGAATAAGATTCACAAAAACCTAAAAAAACGAATAAAAGATAACGGTCGCTCCCTTAAAAGAGAAAATTAAGAAAAATGCATCAGTTTGGCGAACACATACACATATTCATTCACAATCATATATACACGCCACATATGACGCAAAACAGATGACACGCAAAACCGATGACTCGCAACAAATGAAACCAAGCAGATGCCACGCGTAGCGGCCAAATGTCAACAAAAGTTTGAAGGTACATTCTTCAAACATTTACGTAGCAGACACGTGGATTTCAAGT
>JBBBDQ010000445.1:3007500-3157500 GCA_037127315.1 Ascarosepion bandense
GTGTGTGTGTGTGTGTTTCACTGTGTGTCGTCTTTATCCATGACCGGAATCATTCTGACTGGGAAAGAAAGATCGACTGGATTCCTGGTCCGTTCTTCGCCGCCGGATCTTCCATCGACCAGCACCATGCGGCGCGATGACCTTTTTACATCCCTTCGCTTCGCCATAGAAAACCCACACCCACCCTGGCGGCACCCTAACCGACTTTCACTCCCCCAGTGCCGCGGTGTGCACGTCTGGCGCTGGCTCGCATTGTTTGTCCAACTTATATTGAATGCACAACGAACGAAATCAGAGAAACCCTCCTTAACATCCATACCGACACTCTTAACTACTTCTTCTTCTTCTTCTTCTTTTATCTACTTCTTTCTTCTCTTTCCCCTTCCTCCTCTTTCTCTTCTTTTTCTTCTTCCTTTTTTTCTTCTTCTTCTTCCTGTTTTATCAGCTTTTTTCTTTTCTTTCCTTCTTTTCTTTTTCTTTCATCTATTTTCTTCTTTTTATCTGCTTTCTTCTTCTTCTTCCTTTTCTTCTTCTTTTATCTGTTTTCTTCTTTTTCCTCCCACACTTCTTCCTTTTCTTTTTCCTCTTTTATATACTTTCTCTTTCTTCTTCCTCCTGTGATTCTTTCTCTTTTGTCTGCTTTCTTCTTCTTTCTCTCCCTTTTCTTATTTCCCCCTACTCCTTCCTCATTTATCTGCTTTCTTCTTCTTCTTCTTCTTCTTCTTCTTCTTCTTCTTCTTCTTCTTTCCTCCACTTCTTCCCTTCTTATCTGCTTTCTTCTTCTTCTTCTTCTTCTTCTTCTTCTTCTTCTTCTTCTTCTTCTTCCAACTCCTCATCTACGTTCACCTTTATTTGCTTTATTTTTCTTTAATTGATTGTCATTCTCCTTCATCCTTTATCAGCTTTCTTCTTCTCCCTGTTCTTCTTCTTCTTTCCCCCACCCACTTCTTCCTCCTTTATCTGCTTTCTTTTTCTTTTTCTTCCTCCTTCTCCTCCTCTACGTTCAACTTTATTTGTTTTATCTTTCTTCTACTGATTTTCATTCTCTTTCAACCTTTATGTGCTTTTATCTTTCTGTTTGCTTTCTTCTTCTTTCGCTTCCTTTATCTGTTTCTTCTTCTTCTTCATCTTTTGCTTCAGCTTTCTTTTTGACTTCCTCTTTCTTTTTATTCATCATCATCATCATCATCATCATCTTTTCCTTCTTCCTCCTTTATGTGTTTTCTTCTTTTTCATCATACTTCATCTGCTTCTTTTCCTTATTTTTTGTCTCCCTCTTCTTCTTCTTCTTCTTCTTCTTCATGCTTCATCTGCTTTTATCATTCCGTCTCTTCTTTTTCATCTTCTCTTCTGATATAAACAGTACATTCCTTTCGTTTCTTTTTCACATCCTTTTGGTCCTGGGCAAACAGGAAACTGCATCCGGCAGCAAGGCCTCTGATTGGAAGGTTGTAAGGAGCATGGAACCACCTCTTAATTGCTGTTGTTCTCAGATCCACCTCGACCCGGAGTGGTAGCACCTGTTAGGATCTCAGCTATGGGCAAATAGTAAGCCCCTAAAATGGTGTCAAAACACTATGAAAGTATAAAAATACACTTTTATAGAAATATATACATAAAAATAGACTTTTATCGAAAAAAAAATACATTTTTGAAGAATCATTACCATAACACATTTTTGAAGAAAAAAATATTCTCAGCAAAACATTTTTTAATACAAAACTAGAAGACATTTTCAGTTTTCTAAAATAAAAAAAGAATAAAAACAAAACATTTTCATTAAAATCTGACTAAATTAACCTTCTCATTATAACTGAACATTAAAAAAAATCCTAAAACCCCACTTTTTGGCATTAAATAACCCACAGAGTTTCATACGTCGTTAAACAAAACTCAAACCAAAATCAAATCACATCCTTTTACCACTACCCATCTTTTATTTCTCCTGCTCTTCTTTTGACGACCATATTTACGTCATTTCCGGCTTTTTCTAGTGGCAACTCTTTTTCTTTTTACACCTCCATTTGCTTTCATCTGATCTTTTGCTTCTCAGCGCCAAGCTCTTCTTCCCAAAGCCGACAGACTTTCAAAGTTCCAGACGCAGACGATACACAACGATCAGTGTTGTTAGATTTTTCAAATAAATTTGATATTTCATTTTTTCTTTCCACAATTTCCATCTTTTTTATGTGTCGTCTCCTTTCAGGATGTACACGATCATGGACTTCTACTTGACCCTTCCCTTATCGTTCTTAACATTTCTCCTCTTGATATATCTATTATCTTCTATATATCTTCTATTAACCCTGTGAGTTTTAGATTCTCCAGACCCTCCTTCCTCAATATTTGTCCCACAAACGTAAGCTGTCTCTTGCTGATGCTAAAGATAAGTTTCTTATTTACTCGAAAACTTTGTCTTTGCTCACATGTTCGGTCCATAGTATCCACAGTATTCTTCTGTAGAACCACATTTTTGTCGCTTCGAGTCTCACATTCATCCTTGAAAAGATTGTCTAGGATTCGCTGTTATAAAGGAAGACAGATATCAAGTAACTCGTTTCTTTGTTTCCAACGAAATCTTTCTGTCAGACAAGTCAGTCTTCGGAATGCGTCCATGCTAATAGGCCTTCGGATCTCAGTGTCGCATTTTCCGTCCTTAGTTAAAACACTTCCCACGTATTTAAATTTCTGTACTCGCTTGATTCCACTATCCCTAATTTCTTATTGGCAATTTGGGCTCCTCTTTTTACTGATGATCAGGCATTCAGTTTTCTTGTAGTTTATGTTTAGTCCTTTCTTCTCGCTTTCTTTCGCTACTTTTCTGTAGGTCTTGTAGTTTTCTTTCCGTGTCTTGTTTGATTTTAGTATCCCCGGCCTGTAGTTGGCATTTTGGGCTCCTCTTTTTACTGATGACCAGGCATTCAGTTTTCTTGTAGTTTATGTTTAGTCCTTTCTTTTTGCTTTATTTCGCTACTTTTCTGTAGGTCTTGTAGTTTCCTTTAAGTGTCTTGTTTTATTTTAGTATCCCCGGCCTGTAGTTGGCATTTTGGGCTCCTTTTTTTACTGATGACCAGGCATTCAGTTTTCTTGTAGTTTATGTTTAGTCCTTTCTTCACCTTTTCTTTCGCTACTTTTCTGTAGGTCTTGTAGTTTCCTTTCCGTGTCTTGTTTGATTTTAGTATCCCCGGCCTGTAGTTGGCAATTTGGGCTCCTTTTTTTACTGATGACCAGGCATTCAGTTTTCTTGTAGTTTATGTTTAGTCCTTTCTTCACCTTTTCTTTCGCTACTTTTCTGTAGGTCTTGTAGTTTCCTTTAAGTGTCTTGTTTGATTTTAGTATCCCCGGCCTGTAGTTGGCATTTTGGGCTCCTTTTTTACTGATGACCAGGCATTCAGTTTTCTTGTAGTTTATGTTTAGTCCTTTCTTCACCTTTTCTTTCGCTACTTTTCTGTAGGTCTTGTAGTTTCCTTTCCGTGTCTTGTTTGATTTTAGTATCCCCGGCCTGTAGTTGGCAATTTGGGCTCCTTTTTTTACTGATGACCAGGCATTCAGTTTTCTTGTAGTTTATGTTTAGTCCTTTCTTCACCTTTTCTTTCGCTACTTTTCTGTAGGTCTTGTAGTTTCCTTTAAGTGTCTTGTTTGATTTTAGTATCCCCGGCCTGTAGTTGGCATTTTGGGCTCCTTTTTTACTGATGACCAGGCATTCAGTTTTCTTGTAGTTTATGTTTAGTCCTTTCTTCACCTTTTCTTTCGCTACTTTTCTGTAGGTCTTGTAGTTTCCTTTAAGTGTCTTGTTTGATTTTAGTATCCCCGGCCTGTAGTTGGCATTTTGGGCTCCTTTTTTTACTGATGACCAGGCATTCAGTTTTCTTGTAGTTTATGTTTAGTCCTTTCTTCACCTTTTCTTTCGCTACTTTTCTGTAGGTCTTGTAGTTTCCTTTAAGTGTCTTGTTTGATTTTAGTATCCCCGGCCTGTAGTTGGCATTTTGGGCTCCTTTTTTTACTGATGACCAGGCATTCAGTTTTCTTGTAGTTTATGTTTAGTCCTTTCTTTTTGCTTTTTTTTTTTTTTTTTTTTTTTTAGCTACCAGTCTTGTAGTTTCCTTTCCGTGTCTGATATCAGCACTGTATCATCTACGTATCTTATATTAATCAGATTGTGTCGCCGATGACAAATCCTGGAAGAGCTTCTAGTTCTCTCGGTATAGGTTCTATGGTTGTCATATTTTAAGTTGTTCAGAAAGTAATTACCTTTACTAATAGTCTATATTCCTGAGATGGGGTAGTATTTATAGTAGTTACATTATTCGGACTATTGACCTCATCTATGTTGCCACTTGTACGACGTTTAATAATAGATCATTCTATTTTCCTATAATTTTGAGATGAGGTAGTATTTACAGTATTTACATCATTCGGACTATTGACCTCATCGTTGTTGCCTTTTGTACAACGTTCCGGTCGTTGTACGCTCCGGCCTTCTTCAGGTGCTAGAAATTTCGAACCGAACCATTTATTACAATTCCTTGCGTAAAGGCTCAATTGAAAGTCATCTCCCTCTACCCCTGCAAGTTACTTATTCACCACTGCTGTAGCCTGGTATTGAACTCACAACTCTTTGGGTCAAGTCACAGGAACTATCCACTGAGCCATGTGTCCTTAAGGACAAGAATTACTGAATTTTTTGGGGTTTATAAATCTAATATTCAGTAACACTTTTTACCAGAGTTCATCTTTAGTACTAAAGAAAACCATTAACATCAAAAATACTAACTTGTTAGAGGGAGATAACTCATGACTTCCAATCGAAGCTTTACGCAAGCAATGATGATGATATACTCAAGTGATTGTCATAAAGGGTTCGGTTACCCTATCTTCCAACCTCAAGTGGACTCATTACATCGAGTCAATAGCTAAATCCACTGCTAGGAAGGTTGGGTCTCCCTGTCGGGCCAGGACGTTTTTCCGCCTAAATCCATCCTGCACATATACTAATCGACCATCCGTCCGTGCATAGACTACTGCTGTCATATATGGTCAGACGCTTCTGCTGTTCATCTCAGTGTTCACGACAGGCTCCAAAGGAGAATCTGTAACGTGATAGGTTACTTGGCAGCTCGACTCCAGCCACTTTCTCACCAACAGGGTGTGGCTTCCCTCTGTCTGTTCTACAAATATACTCATTGTTTCTGGCTCCGACAAGCTTAAGTCACTGGTGCCCCCGCCACTGGAATTTACTCGTGCAACCAGACTGGCAACTGGGTCCCGCAGTTAAATCAACCGAATGCAGCCGACAATTCTACTTCTCAGCTTCTTTTCTCGCACTTCCCGCCTGTGGAACTCCCTTCTATATACTTGCTTTCCTGACGGTTACAACCTACAGGAATTTAAATGCAAGGTCAATACCCATCTCATATCCCCTTGACTCCATTTCTTTCTACATCATCCTGTATATAATTGTCGGATTTTAATGAAACTATCAGTACTCATTCATAAATGTCTAGCAGTATAGCCCGGCGTTGCTCGAGTGTAATGAAAGCTTTAAAACTAAACCACGGTCCTGGAGCTCAGACTCTTTGGACGTTGGCACGAAAGACTAAAAAGCAATAGTTGTTTCCAGTTAAAGTGAAACCGTAGACTGAAAGAAAAATGAATGGATATAAGTCAAATTTTGATTTCCTGCTATCAATATCAAATAAGTTTTTTCGTCGTAAACTGAATTTTGAGGGCTAAATAAGTCCTCTGAGTAAATGGTATCATGGCTGAGACTAAGAACTACAATTATACCTACTTAGAGCCAAACCCAAAGCAAAACTTAAAATAAAAGGGCCGGAAAAAATACAGACATACAGGCAGATAAACAGACACACACACAAACATCTTGCTTTATATATATATATATATATATATATATATATATATATATATTATCGATTTTCTGCACTATTGTAAGAACTGCAACCTTGAAACTTCTGAATATCGTTTCTTATGTTTTTGTCTCTGAGTGTATCAAATTTGATTAAAATCGGACCACTCCTACAACCCGATTTTTTCGATTATCGATTTTCGATATTTATTGGGGGGTACCTCGACACAAAACCTAGCTAAAAACCATCGCATACGCTTAAAGTACAACTGTGTAAATTTTCAATAAAATCAGTTCAGCCGTTTCGGAGTCTATAGGTAACGGACACACACACACACACACACACACACACACACACACACACACACATACATACACACACACAGACAAAGTTCCATTTATAAATAAGTTTAGATAAGTAGGTTTTGGCCGCGCAAAATTCCAGTGTTTTACGGTTGTGTTCAGTCTTTTTGTTTTTCCTCCTCTTTTTTATTTGAGAGAGAAGTATATAGAAATAGCAGTTTAGAAAGAAAAATGAAAGAAAAAGAGAAAGAAAGAAAGAAAGAAAGAGAGAAAAAATGCTTTATCTTAAGTTTAAACCTTTTCTTTTTTGTTTATATATATTTTATTTTATTTTTTATCGAGACTCACTAAAAATTATTAGTCAATCAACCAAGACAGAACCGACATTAAATGGAAAGAAACGAATTATTTATCATTTTTTTCTATTAATGTTTTAGAAAAGTAATTACGTATTTCGGATGTGCGTTGTACTGCAGTGGATATCGGCTCTGAACTTGGAATTAGGCGAAATAGTCAAGTATCGAGCACGTGAGCAATGATGAGGTCTTGCAAATGATGGAAACAAAAAGGAAATTAATACTGAGCATCAGGAAGAGACAGCTGAAGTTCCTGGGACACGCAATGAGGAAAGAGAGCCTGGAGAACCTGATACTAACAGGCCAGATAGAGGGAAAAAGAGACAGGGGAAAGCAACGGATAACGTATTTGAAGGACCTAATCAGGTGGATGACGGAACGAGGATTGCATGGTGTAACAAGAGAAGGCGTGCTAAGAGCCACCAGGGATAGGGAAACGTGGAAAGCCATGATCGCCTATGTCCTGAAGGGACAGGGCACATAGAAGTAGAAGAATCGCCACTTCTACTCTGGCAATTTCTTCTCTCGCACTTCCCGCCTGTGGAACTCCCTTCCACATACTTGCTTCTCTGATAACTTCTTCTATATGCCTTAGGTCTTCCAGCAAACTTGGTAGGTAGTGCGACCATAGGAAAAATCGATTTATAATTTAAAAAAATGACATCATAATAATATCTTTTATTTCAGTTACACTCTTCCCCGACTTATTCAAATTTATAAAATGAATTACACTTTGAATTTCTTTTGCATTTATCTTATTCTCCAGATCTGGCCTCCAGCGACTACTGGCTGTTTGCAGACCTCAAAAGAATTCTCCAGGAAAAGAGATTTGGCTCCAGTGAAGAACTGATATCGGAATTTGAGGCGTATTTTGAGGACAAAGACAACTCGTTCTACAAAAATACATCGAAATTTAATTGGAGTAGATAGACTAAACTATCGCTCGGTTCACACTCCACCCACATCTGTTGAACAGGTGAAGAGGCTCATCCCTTGTTCCCTGTTTAGGGTGTGGTTTCCGGCTTTCTCTTTTCCAATCTTTTCACTTTTACGTAGTCCCCAGCGCATCAGTGGCGTTACCACCTTGCTCGGGGTGATATGATAAAAAAAAAAATTGTTAGAGAAGCGTTGAATTCAGAGAAGGGGATTATGGTGATGAATAAAGTCGAATTTTGCCTAAAATTGTTGTTTTATTAGTTATTGAGTGACGTGTTAACTGAGTTGCAGTGAGCGTCAAGTTTACCAAGCCTTCTTTCTTCATTATATGACCTAGAAAATTATTATTATGGCAATTATTCATATCACTCAGGCGATGTTGGCTCCATTGGTTCAAGCAATCTGTTAATTTGCGATGACACACGATCGTTCTCTATGAGCAAGTACCAATATAGTAATGAATTAGTTTTTTTTTTATCAAAATGACCACAGCGAAAGGTCACAATGTCCAAGTTGATTATAATTGTTATTGGATCTCACTTTATGCCACACTCGCTTTAAGGTCGGTTGCAAATCTTGTCTCAGATTACTTTCCTTTTCTCTTTATATCTCTCTCTCTCTCTCATTCTCTCTCTCTTTCTCTCTATCTATCTAAGTCTGTTCAGAGTTCATCTATCTATCTATCTATCTATCTATCTATCTATCTATCTATCAATGTTCAGAGTTCATTATCTATCTATCTATCTATCTATCTATCTATCTATCTATCTATCTATCTATCTACGTCTGTTCAGAGTTCATTATCATATCTATCTATCTATCTATCTATCTATCTATCTATCTATGTTCAGAGTTCATTATCTATCTATCTATCTATCTATCTATCTATCTATCTATCTATCTATGTTCAGAGTTCATTATCTATCTATCTATCTATCTATGTTCAGAGTTCATTATCTATCTATCTATCTATCTATCTATCTATCTATCTATCTATCTATCTATGTTCAGAGTTCATTATCTATCTATCTATCTATCTATCTATCTATCTATCTATCTATCTATCTATCTATGTTCAGAGTTCATTATCTATCTATCTATCTATCTATCTATCTATGTTCAGAGTTCATTATCTATCTATCTATCTATCTATGTTCAGAGTTCATTATCTATCTATCTATCTATCTATCTATCTATCTATCTATCTATCTATGTTCATTAGTTCATTATCTATCTATCTATCTATCTATCTATCTATCTATGTTCAGAGTTCATTATCTATCTATCTATCTATCTATCTATCTATCTATCTATCTATGTTCAGAGTTCATTATCATATCTATCTATCTATCTATCTATCTATCTATCTCGGAATTTCTTGCCTTGTACATAATTTTGCTTTTTTGTCCAGCGATATTTGTGTTATTTTTGCATTTTACTAGACAAACGCTACTCCACACATAAATCTACAGGATATATACAGGATTGAAACGAAAAGGAAATTATACTAAACATGAGGAAAAGACAGCTGAAGTTCCTGGGAGAGGTAATGAGGAAGAAATGCTGTGAGAATCTGATACTCACAGGTCAGATAGAGGATTGAAACCAAAAGGAAATTATACTCAACATTAGGAAAAGACAGCTGAAGTTCCTGGGACATGTAATGAGGAAGAAGGGCTTCGAGAATCTGATACTCACAGGTCAGATGGAGGATGGAAACGAAAAGGCAACTTATATTTAACATCAGGAAAAAGATAGCTGAAATCCCTGGAATATGTAATGAGGAAGAAGGGCTTAGAGAATCTGATACTCACAGGTCAGATAGAAAATTGAAACGAAAAGGAAATTATACTTAACATGAGGAAAAGACAGCTGAAGTTCCTGGGACATTTAATGAGGAAGAAGGGCTTTGAGAACTCACAGGACAGAGGATGGAAACGAAAAGGAAACCTATAGCCTTGGTTGGCAATCAGTCTACCGTAGAAAGTAATGGCAACCTACAGCGAGTCAATCATGTCACTTTCGAGACATGACTGACAAAAGCGTGTATCACGTGTGACACTTAATGATTAAGAAACAGAAAATGTTCTCTAGAGACAAGGAAAAAGTACTAAACTCTTATGTCCTCTTGTATGGCAGTAAGTACTGTCTTTCTGTCTTCTTGTATGGCAGTGAGTGCTGGCTATCTGCCCTCTTGTATGGCAGTGAGTGCTGGCTATCTGTTCTCTTGTATGACAGTGAGTACTGGCTATCTGTTCTCTTGTATGGCAGTGAGTGCTGGCTATCTGTCCTCTTGTATGGCAGTGAGTGCTGGCTATCTGTTCCCTTTGTATAGCAGTGAGTGCTGTCTATCAGTCCCTCTTTGTATGGCAGTGTGCTGGCTATCTGTTCTCTTGCATGGCAGTGGGTGCTGGCTATCTGTTCTCTTGTATGGCAGTGGGTGCTGGCTATCTGTTCCCTTGTATAGCAGTGAGTGCTTACCCATCAGTCCTCTTGGCATGGCAGTGGGTGCTGGCTATCTGCCCTCTGTATGGCAGTGAGTGCTGGCTATCTGTCCTCTTGTATGGCAGTGAGTGCTGGCTATCTGTTCCCTTGTATAGCAGTGAGTGCTGTCTATCAGTCCCTCTTGTATGGCAGTGGGTGCTGGCTATCCGTTCTCTTCTATGGCAGTGGGTGCTGGCTATCTGTTCTCTTGTATGGCAGTGGATGCTGGCTATCTGTTCTCTTGTATGGCAGTGGGTGCTGGCTATCTGTTCTCTTGTATGGCAGTGGGTGCTGGCTATCTGTCCTCTTGTATGGCAGTGGGTGCTGGCTATCTGTTCCCTTGTATAGCAGTGAGTGCTGTCTATCAGTCCTCTTGTATGCAGGCAGGTGCTGGCTATCTGTTCTCTTGCATGGCAGGCAGTGCTGGCTATCTGTTCTCTTGTATGGCAGTGGATGCTGGCTATCTGTTCTCTTGTATGGCAGTGGGTGCTGGCTATCTGTTCTCTTGTATGGCAGTGGGTGCTGGCTATCTGTTCTCTTGTATGGCAGTGATGCTGGCTATCTGTTCTCTTGTATGGCAGTGGGTGCTGGCTATCTTTTCTCTTGTATGGCAGTGGGTGCTGGCTATCTGTTCTCTTGTATGGCAGTGGGTGCTGGCTATCTGTTCTCTTGTATGGCAGTGGATGCTGGCTATCTGTTCTCTTGTATGGCAGTGGGTGCTGGCTATCTGTTCTCTTGTATGGCAGTGGGTGCTGGCTATCTGTTCCCTTTTGTATAGCAGTGAGTGCTGTCTATCAGTCCTCTTGTATGGCAGTGGGTGCTGGCTATCTGTTCTCTTGTATGGCAGTGGTGCTGGCTATCTGTTCTCTTGTATGGCAGTGGATGCTGGCTATTCTGTTCTCTTGTATGGCAGTGGGTGCTGGCTATCTGTTCTCTTGTATAGCAGTGAGTGCTGTCTATCAGTCCTCTTGTATGGCAGTGGGTGCTGGCTATCTGTTCTCTTGTATGGCAGTGGGTGCTGGCTATCTGTTCTCTTGTATGGCAGTGGATGCTGGCTATCTGTTCTCTTGTATGGCAGTGGGTGCTGGCCATCTGTTCTTTGTATGGCAGTGATGTTGGCTATCTGTTCTCTTGTATGGCAGTGGGTGCTGGCTATCTGTTCTCTTGTATGGCAGTGGGTGCTGTCTATCAGTCCTCTTGTGTGGCAGTGGGTGCTGGCTATCTGCCCTCGTATGGCAGTGAGTGCTGGCTATCTGTCCTCTGTATGGCAGTGAGTGCTGGCTATCTGTTCCCTCGGGCAGTGAGTGCTGTCTATCAGTCCTTTGCATGGCAGTGGGTGCTGGCTATCTGTTCTCTTGTATGGCAGTGGGTGCTGGCTATCTGTTCTCTTGTGTATGGCAGTGGGTGCTGGCTATCTGTTCCTTTGCATAGCAGTGAGTGCTGTCTGTCAGTCTTGTATGGCAGTGGGTGCTGGCTATCTGTTCTCTTGGGATGGCAGTGGGTGCTGGCTATCTGTTCTCTTGTATGGCAGTGGGTGCTGGCTATCTGTTCCCTTGTATAGCAGTGAGTGCTGTCTATCAGTCCTCTTGTATGGCAGTGGGTGCTGGCTATCTGTTCTCTTGTATGGCAGTGGGTGCTGGCCATCTGTTCTCTTGTATGGCAGTGGGTGCTGGCTATCTGTTCCCTTGTATAGCAGTGAGTGCTGTCTATCAGTCCTCTTGTATGGCAGTGGGTGCTGGCTATCTGTTCTCTTGTATGGCAGTGGTGCTGGCTATCTGTTCCCTTGTATAGCAGTGAGTGCTGTCTATCAGTCCTCTTGTATGGCAGTGGTGCTGGCTATCTGTTCCCTTGTATAGCAGTGGTGCTGGCTATCTGTTCTCTTGTATGGCAGTGGGTGCTGGCTATCTGTTCTCTTGTATGACAGTGGATGCTGGCTATCTGTTCTCTTGTATGGCAGTGGGTGCTGGCTATCTTTTCTCTTGTATGGCAGTGGGTGCTGGCTATCTGTTCTCTTGTATGGCAGTGGGTGCTGGCTATCTGTTCTCTTGTATGGCAGTGGATGCTGGCTATCTGTTCTCTTGTATGGCAGTGGGTGCTGGCTATCTGTTCTCTTGTATGGCAGTGGGTGCTGGCTATCTGTTCCCTTGTATAGCAGTGAGTGCTGTCTATCAGTCCTCTTGTATGGCAGTGGGTGCTGGCTATCTGTTCTCTTGTATGGCAGTGGGTGCTGGCTATCTGTTCTCTTGTATGGCAGTGGATGCTGGCTATCTGTTCTCTTGTATGGCAGTGGGTGCTGGCTATCTGTTCTCTTGTATAGCAGTGAGTGCTGTCTATCAGTCCTCTTGTATGGCAGTGGGTGCTGGCTATCTGTTCTCTTGTATGGCAGTGGGTGCTGGCTATCTGTTCTCTTGTATGGCAGTGGATGCTGGCTATCTGTTCTCTTGTATGGCAGTGGGTGCTGGCTATCTGTTCTCTTGTATGGCAGTGGATGCTGGCTATCTGTTCTCTTGTATGGCAGTGGGTGCTGGCTATCTGTTCCCTTGTATAGCAGTGAGTGCTGTCTATCAGTCCTCTTGTATGGCAGTGGGTGCTGGCTATCTGCCCTCTTGTATGGCAGTGAGTGCTGGCTATCTGTCCTCTTGTATGGCAGTGAGTGCTGGCTATCTGTTCCCTTGTATAGCAGTGAGTGCTGTCTATCAGTCCTCTTGTATGGCAGTGGGTGCTGGCTATCTGTTCTCTTGTATGGCAGTGGGTGCTGGCTATCTGTTCTCTTGTATGGCAGTGGGTGCTGGCTATCTGTTCCCTTGTATAGCAGTGAGTGCTGTCTATCAGTCCTCTTGTATGGCAGTGGGTGCTGGCTATCTGTTCTCTTGGATGGCAGTGGGTGCTGGCTCTCTGTTCTCTTGTATGGCAGTGGGTGCTGGCTATCTGTTCCCTTGTATAGCAGTGAGTGCTGTCTATCAGTCCTCTTGTATGGCAGTGGGTGCTGGCTATCTGCCCTCTTGTATGGCAGTGAGTGCTGGCTATCTGTTCTCTTGTATAGCACTGAGTGCTGTCTATCAGTCCTCTTGTATGGCAGTGGGTGCTGGCTATCTGCCCTCTTGTATGGCAGTGAGTGCTGGCTATCTGTCCTCTTGTATGGCAGTGAGTGCTGGCTATCTGTTCTCTTGTATAGCAGTGAGTGCTGTCTATCAGTCCTCTTGTATGGCAGTGGGTGCTGGCTATCTGTTCTGTATGGCAGTGGATGCTGGCTATCTGTTCTCTTGTATGGCAGTGGGTGCTGGCTATCTGTTCCTCTTGTATGGCAGTGGATGCTGGCTATCTGTTCTCTTGTATGGCAGTGGGTGCTGGCTATCTGTTCTCTTGTATGGCAGTGGGTGCTGGCTATGTTCTCTTGTATGGCAGTGGGTGCTGGCTATCTGTTCTCTTGTATGGCAGTGGGTGCTGGCTATCTGTTCCCTTGTATAGCAGTGAGTGCTGTCTATCAGTCCTCTTGTATGGCAGTGGGTGCTGGCTATCTGCCCTCTTGTATAGCAGTGAGTGCTGGCTATCTGTCCTCTTGTATGGCAGTGAGTGCTGGCTATCTGTTCCCTTGTATAGCAGTGAGAGTGCTGTCTATCAGTCCTCTTGTATGGCAGTGGGTGCTGGCTATCTGTTCTCTTGTATGGCAGTGGGTGCTGGCTATCTGTTCTCTTGTATGGCAGTGGGTGCTGGCTATCTGTTCTCTTGTATGGCAGTGGGTGCTGGCTATCTGTTCCCTTGTATAGCAGTGAGTGCTGTCTATCAGTCCTCTTGGCAGTGGGTGCTGGCTATCTGCCCTCTTGTATGGCAGTGAGTGCTGGCTATCTATCCTCTTGTATGGCAGTGAGTGCTGGCTATCTGTTCCCTTGTATAGCAGTGAGTGCTGTCTATCAGTCCTCTTGTATGGCTGTGGGTGCTGGCTATCTGTTCTCTTGTATGGCAGTGGGTGCTGGCTATCTGTTCTCTTGTATGGCAGTGAATGCTGGCTTCCTATCTGTTCTCTTGTATGGCAGTGGGTGCTGGCTATCTGTTCTCTTGTATGGCAGTGGGTGCTGGCTATCTGTTCTCTTGTATTGCAGTGGATGCTGGCTCTCTGTTCTCTTGTATGGCAGTGGGTGCTGGCTATCTGTTCTCTTGTATGGCAGTGGGTGCTGGCTATCTGTTCCTCTTGTATGGCAGTGGGTGCTGGCTATCTGTTCTCTTGTATGGCAGTGGGTGCTGGCTATCTGTTCTCTTGTATGGCAGTGGATGCTGGCTATCTGTTCTCTTGTATGGCAGTGGGTGCTGGCTATCTGTTCACTTGTATGGCAGTGGGTGCTGGCTATCTGTTCTCTTGTATGGCAGTGGGTGCTGGCTATCTGTTCTCTTGTATGGCAGTGGATGCTGGCTATCTGTTCTCTTGTATAGCAGTGAGTGCTGTCTATCAGTCCTCTTGTATGGCAGTGGATGCTGGCTATCTGTTCTCTTGTATGGCAGTGGGTGCTGGCTATCTGTTCTCTTGTATGGCAGTGGGTGCTGGCTATCTGTTCTCTTGTATGGCAGTGGATGCTGGCTATCTGTTCTCTTGTATGGCAGTGGGTGCTGGCTATCTGTTCTCTTGTATGGCAGTGGGTGCTGGCTATCTGTTCTCTTGTATGGCAGTGGGTGCTGGCTATCTGTTCTCTTGTATGGCAGTGGATGCTGGCTATCTGTTCTCTTGTATAGCAGTGAGTGCTGTCTATTAGTCCTCTTGTATGGCAGTGGATGCTGGCTATCTGTTCTCTTGTATGGCAGTGGGTGCTGGCTATCTGTTCTCTTGTATGGCAGTGGGTGCTGGCTATCTGTTCTCTTGTATGGCAGTGGATGCTGGCTATCTGTTCTCTTGTATGGCAGTGGGTGCTGGCTATCTGTTCTCTTGTATGGCAGTGGATGCTGGCTATCTGTTCTCTTGTATGGCAGTGGGTGCTGGCTATCTGTTCTCTTGTATGGCAGTGGGTGCTGGCTATCTGTTCTCTTGTATGGCAATGGATGCTGGCTATCTGTTCTCTTGTATGGCAGTGGGTGCTGGCTATCTGTTCTCTTGTATGGCAGTGGATGCTGGCTATCTGTTCTCTTGAATGGCAGTGGGTGCTGGCTATCTGTTCTCTTGTATGGCAGTGGGTGCTGGCTATCTGTTCTCTTGTATGGCAGTGGGTGCTGGCTATCTGTTCTCTTGTATGGCAGTGAGTACTGGCTCTCTCTCCTCTTGTATGACTATAAGTGCTGGACAATCTCCTCAAAGATGAAGAGAAGATGTGAAACAATAGAAATGTGGTTCTACAGAAGAATTCTGAGGATTTCGTGGACCGAAGATGTTAGTAACGACGAAGTTTTGGAGAAAAAAAGAAAAAGGAAATTTATACTTAACATCAGGAAGAGACAGTTGTGGTATCTGGGGCACATCATGAGGAAAGACGGCTTGGAAAATCCAATACTCACAGAACAGATATTGGGCAAGTGGGTTAGAGGAAAGTGACACATTATCTAGCGAGCTTATAAACTGTTGTTGGATGGCGGAGCAGGGCTTAGCAGAAATAACAGAAAGATTAATTTTAAAAGGGACTATAACGGACAAGAAGTTGTGGAGAGCCATGATTAGCTTTGTCCTGCAGAGAGAAGGTACGTAAAAACGAAGTGATGCTAAAGCAACACAGTAAGTGCAATAAATAATTTGAAAATTGAAAAAAAACGAAAAAATTATAAAAAAAAATAAAGTTAATATAATTAAAATACAAAAAATCAAGTTTATACAATTAAAATGAAAAAATTAAAGTTTTAAATTTAAATTTAAAAAATTAAAGTTTATACAATTAAAATTTCATAGTTATCCTTTCTAGTTGTCTCATCAGTTTCTTGATGTTAAGATGAAATTCAAAGAGCCAAAGTTGTGGAATTTTTTGCAAAACAAGTGCTTCAATATAAGGGAGCTGACAAGAAATTGGTAGAAATGTAGAATGACATTAATGTTATATGCACTTTAAGATGTTGTTGTTATATGCATATTTATTAACAATTATTTTTCTGTATTGTGAAGATGAACAGGAATGTATTTTTAGATATTATGCAATATAATTTGTATCCAACTAATGAAGTGTAACAAAATTTGAACACTTGTTGCCAAGCTAGGCTACAGAACCCAGTCTGTTCTGTTATTTAACCCATAGCTGGAGGGATATGCAACGGATTCATACCTTTCTCAGGGGTATTCGCACGTAAGTGAATGCAATGAATTCAACTGAAATTCGAACTCCGCTCCCCGATTTCTAGTTCCGAGCCGATATCCACTGCACCATAACGCACATCATGGAAACAGGTAACCGGCCATTATAGTCGGGTACACACATACAGAAATCGTTCGTTAAATGAGCGGATTCAATAATGAAAGTTTTTTTTTTATGTTTCAGCAGAAGACAATTCAGTCAGTCAGTTAAGTGCCATACATCATATCGACTGCACCACAAGAAAACAATTACTGTAGAAATTAAAATAAAATATTTTTTATATATAAAAGGGGAACTAATATTAGCAAACATATTGCGGAATATAGATTAGTAAAATCAACAATCTGCATTATACGCCAAGAAAAACAAAGAGTAGTTAAAATTGTTGTCGAGCAACGCCAAAGGGTCATAGTAAAAATATTCATAAAAATGTTCAGAACAATTCGAAATAAAAAACAAAACAAAATTTACATATAAACTGTTGTGAGCAAATAGGTAAAAGTTAATCCGTATTGAAATACACCCTTTTCATTTTCTAATAGTGTGACAGTCTCAATCTCCTCCCCTCCCCCCCCCTCTCTCTCTCTTTTTTTTTTTTTTTCTCTAAAACATACATCCTTTTCCTCTTTCTATTCTTTTCACTTCGTTTTTGGCTTCCGATCAGAGACAAAATAGCAGACATAACCCAGCATGATCCAGACAGTAACTTATGCAAATTTGGTCAGCAGAGATCCTGCTTTGAAGAAAAGATGAGGGGATGTGAAATCGTTCAATGACTATCACTTCTGCTAAATTCAAATCGGCATAGAACGAGCGCCAAAGAGATATAAAAGAATCGGTGAACACGTGCGCCAGTCAGTGAGTGGGAGCTGCGGAAGCCGAAGAAGGAAAAGCATCTTACGTGCAAGCCAAAAATGTGTGTCATTCATTTTCACGAAGAGGATCTTCATACTATACCAGAACCAAAGAATGGACTCGCGAACATCTTCGAGATTACAGCTCATGTGTTAGAATGCACCGGGACATTTTATAATATAACTTAAATCAGAAACATTTAATTCCTTCCACTAAACACACACACACACACACACACACACACACACACACACACAGGGCCGTAGCTGATACTAAAAAAATCACCGAGCACAGGGAAAATTGCCCGGATTTATTAGTTGACAATGTGATGACGTCATCAGTGTCATCCGTTTTCAGAAACTATGATTTTTGCGGATTTTTTCGGCTATTCCAATGGAAATTAGGCACAGAACGTGAACGAAAGCAGGAAGTCGGGTTTGGACTTTCTGAGTATAACCAGTCTTTTCTCCCAAAATTAATAAATAAACAAACAGATTTTTACTGCGTTCATTCGGATGTTTTCTTTGTTTTTCTTTCTTTCTTTCTTTCTTTCTTTCTTTCTTTCTTTCTTTCTTCGTGAATTGTTCAGTATGATTTTTGACGAAGACATTTTTCCTTGCCCGGATTTTCACTATGATTGCACGGATCGGCCTGGACCCGTGCCCGGTGCGCGCACACACACACACACACACACACACACACACACACACACAAGAAAAACAATTGCAATTCGAACACATAAATACATATTAAAGTATGTAAAAATATGCTCAGTTATGATCTGAGATCAAAGACAGAATGGTTAAAATAAAATAAAGACAATAGGAAAACTGTGTTTTAAATCGCCTACGCGTTTCGTCCTGTGATGATATAATTTACTTATGGAAATGATACTAAAACAGACTAACATGCATAACAAAAATTTCAAAGAAAACGGTTGAATTCCCTTCATTTTAACATCTCGTGATTTTGCACTACACATGAAGGAATTCTAAAACAGACTAACACACGAAATAAACAGTTTTCAAAGAAAACGGTCAAATTCCCTTCATTTTAATATCTCGTGACTTTGCACTTCACATGAAGGAATTCTAAAAACTAAAATATTCTGTTAATCTTTTGAAATGATTTGTGAGCGTCTGTGTGGTTGCCAACACTGTTTGTTTATAGATACGTAATTTAGAATCAAGCTCATTTCGTCTTTTTGCCTTGATAAAGTCCATCATAGGACGAAACGCATAGGTGATTTAAAATATAGTTTTCCTCTCGTCTTTATTTTATTTAACCATATAAAAGTATACATGTCAAATTAATATGATAAAAACACCCACATGAAGACTGTAATTACTTGTACCAGAAATATATATGAACTTCGAAAGCACAAAAAGAACAGGAATGGTTATATTCTGCACACACATGCACACATACACACACACACAAATAATTTTATGGAATCAAAAATAAATGGTGGTCAGTCAAGTGCCATACGTGATCCACGCTTGGGCGATCATGTCTCGAAAAAGACATGACTGACTGGGCAGAAGATTATCCCGCAGTAGGTTGCCATTACATTCTGCGGTAGACTGGTTGCCAGCCAAGGCTATAGAACCCAATCCGTTCTATTATTTGATTCATGGCTACAGAAGGAAGAGATGTATTATATTATTAAGTAGTAATTAGTGGGGGATCAGATTATTACTTCACAACAATATAAAACTGATCCCCCACTTTATGCCCAGTAGAAGCCTTAATCATGTTTTTAACTATTATTATGACTGACTGGGTAGAAGATTCTCCCGCAGTAGGTTGCCATTACATTCTGCGGTAGACTGGTTGCCAGCCAAGGCTATAGAACCCAATATGTCCCGTTATTTAACCTATAACTGGAGGGAAGAGACGGATTAATATCTTTTCCAAGGGTATTTGTGCGTAAGTGAATGCAATGAATTCAACTGGAATTCGAACTCGGCTACCCGATTTCTCGTTCCGAGACGATATCCACTGCACCCCAACGCACATCTGCTATCGTCTAAAGGGTGGTAAAGTTCTTAAATCTTGCATTTTCGATCTTATTCATTATTATTTTTTATACATGTTACAAAGGCGCGTGTATTATGACGCCCCATAAGAACCCCTTTCATACCACAAAACAAATAATATTTAATCGTCTTCAATATGAGTGGGTATTTTGTAAATCTCGTTGGCGTTCCGGGAAATACGTCTGTTTGATTCACTGGCACACATCATCAATCCGAGGTTCATTAGGGTTTCGGAATTTTCAACATCATACCTGTTGTGAAGTAGTTTTCGCACTTAAGGTTATAATCGTGCTATGTCGGTTGCTAATCGACTTAACGTACCCAAAATGTTAGGAGCTTGGTAATCTTCCACCGAAAGCTGACTCCTTAGTAATCGGCTGACTGCCGAATAATATCAACTGTCTAGTAGTTCTACTGAACTCAAATAGAACTCTAAAGAACTCTCTAGAACTTCTAAGAACTTTTATGAACTTCCCAAGAACTTCTCGAGTTAACTTCCTGTTAACTCTTATTAATATAGGAGGGAGGGTCCATTATCTTAGGAATAGGTGTGTTACTTCATAACAATAATACCCCATCTTCGCGGTGACTCAACCAATACTGATCGGGTATCGACTAGTGTTCTATCAGTCAGCTACATCTTTCCTCATTTTTAATCACATACTGTGACTCCCCTTGGCAATTTATAGTCTAGTCATGGATAATTTCTGGTTAGCCAGCCGTCTACGCTCTTCAAAAAAAAAAAAAACGGAAGCAAACAGAATAACAGCGAAAGTTTTTTAAGCTTGTCTATATTTCTGAGATGAGGTATTGTAATTATTTACATACTTTAAATTTTCGGACTATCGTCCTCATCTTTATTGCAATATTTACGACATTTCAGCCGACCTTCTTCAGTTGAATAGAATTTCGAACTGAACCCTTCACTAGGGTAGATTGCTCTCATTCTATGAGTAATTCCACGTCCGGATGTCTTAGTTATCTCCCTTTAACGCAACTCTCTAAGTTTTTTGTTCACCACTGCTGTAGCCAGGTATTGAACTCACAACTCTTTGAGTCAAGTCACTGGAGCTAGCGTTGGTTTAACTTGACCTAAAGAGTTGTGAGTTCAGTACCTGGCTACAGCAGTGATGAACAAAAAACTTAGAAAGTTGAGCTAAAGGGAGATAACTAAAACGTCCGGAAGTATCATGACATGGAATGAGAACAATCTAACCCAATGATCGAAACAAAGGGTTCAGTTTGTTAAGCCATCCTTAAATATTGAATACAGTTACGTGGGGTGGCTCCCAGAATTATTCGATACAAACTTTGATAGTAGTAGTCATCTTGTTGGTAGCTGTCAGAAGTGTGGTTACTTTGGAAATATGTTGTAGCACCAGTCTGCTGCATATTCCCGGCCCTTAAAAAGGACAGAAAAATGTCTTTAGTCGACGACTGCTTGACACGCTCGGGCCGATTTCAGGCTGTCTTCTCTACTGTTACCGCTCAGCTCTCTCTTTATATACAGTTTTGAAAGACTCCATTCAGTCTACTTGGCGCGACGCTTGCTTTCGGATAACATCAGATGTCTTTTTGTTCTTTTGTTCGAATAAAATTATTTTATTTATTTTTCGGTGTTTCGTTCTTTTTCTCTTTTCTAAGCGGAAGACCTACATTGAGCCTGTTTTGTTTTGGTAGATTTCTGGTCACAATTACTCGACCTTGAACTTGTGGCGTAGGGAGTTGGTTAATGTTTCTTTGATTCGACCTTGTGTCAGACTTAACCGAACTCCCTACAGCTTACAAGTTTTTATGTTAAATTATCATCAGAAGGTTTTCAGCGTTATCAGAAGGTTGTTTGTCGGTAGGAATGTGTGGATTAGTGTAGAAGAGTGGATTAGTGTAGAAGAGTGGATTAGTGTAGAAGAGTGGATTAGTGTAGAAGAGTGGATTCATGTAGAAGAGTGGATTAATGTAGAAGAGTGGACTAGTGTAGAAGAGTGGATTAGTGTAGAAGAGTGGATTAGTGCAGAAGAGTGGATTAGTGTAGAAGAGTGGATTAGTGTAGAAGAGTGGACTAGTGTAGAAGAGTGGATTAGTGTAGAAGAGTGGACTAGTGTAGAAGAGTGGATTAGTGTAGAAGAGTGGACTAGTGTAGAAGAGTGGATTAGTGTAGAAGAGTGGATTAGTGTAGAAGAGTGGACTAGTGTAGAAGAGTGGATTAGTGTAGAAGAGTGGATTAGTGCAGAAGAGTGGATTAGTGTAGAAGAGTGGATTAGTGTAGAAGAGTGGACTAGTGTAGAAGAGTGGATTAGTGTAGAAGAGTGGACTAGTGTAGAAGAGTGGACTAGTGTAGAAGAGTGGATTAGTGTAGAAGAGTGGACTAGTGTAGAAGGGTGGATTAGTGTAGAAGAGTGGAATTATAAAATATACATTTTCAATGTTAAAATAGAGATATATTAAAAGGTGGATTAACAAATTGAGGAAGTTAATGTTCAATTAGAAACATTAGTAAGAAGTTATGAGTAGAGTTCATGTTCAATAATAAAGTTGAGTTAAGGGTATCAAGAGTTGAAGAAATTGTTCATTGTAGTAATTATTGAAAGAGATAAGGGAAAGAGAACAAGGTGCGACCTGACCTTATCTCCGGATCGATTTGAAGTTGGTTACATTTTAGATGTGTGTCAGCAAACCGCTTCCCCTGACTGACCACTGTGACGGGTGAGAGACCATCCTTAAATATTGAGTACAGTCACATGGGGTGGTTCCCAGAATGATTATTTTTTTAGCTGTGGAAAAACCGTTTCTCTGACGTATTTTGAATTTTGCGATTTGATTACCAATCAGGATCCAGAGTTTCGCTACAAAATGGCGAACTTCCGTTTCGCAGCAGTTGTTCGGTTATTTCATTTTCTTCTTCTTTATACTGGAGAGTTGCCTTCTCATTAGCTGAGAGAAAAGGAGAGAGAGAGACAGAGAGAGAGAGAGAGAGGAAGAGGAAAATTGTTCCTTAAGGAAAGCAAAAGACATATTATAATTTGATGTTTTTTTTTAATATTCTATTTTCATATTTAACTTTGACATTTGATCTGGCTACAGGGTTCACATAGCTAAGGGAATAAATAAACTTAGCAAATCACGCAGCAATTTTATTAAAGTGATGGAATATTTACTTTTGAAGTAGATTGCAAAATTAATAAATTGCTCCTGATGGTGTACAAGTAAATCAATAAAATATGTAAAGGACAAACAATTATTTATGACCTTTTGACCTAACGCTCCCAAAGAAAGTATCGAATTTTCTTTCTGGATTTAATTGTTTATTTATTCATACTTTATTTATTCATATATCTACGTAATTCGTATTGTAATTTTAACCTTGCGGAACGAGAAATTGGAGAGCCGAGTTCGAATTCCAGTTGGATTTCTTGCATTCACTTACGCGAAAATACAATTGGTAATGGTATTAATCCATCACTTCCCTCTAGTTATGGGTTAAATAACAGGACAGATTGGGTTCTATAGCATTGGACGGCAACAAATCTACCAGAAAGTAATGGCAAACTAATGTGAAAAAACCTTCTGCCCGTTCAGTCATGTTCCTTTCGAGACATGATCGTCCAAGCGTGTATCACGTATAGAACTTAACTGACTGATATTGACCAAACTTACACAAAAATATATTGAAATACTAAAGGGTAGAATCATCATTGCCTTTAAACACGACCTCCATGCAATTTCAGAATCTCCTGCTTAGCATTCGTACTACAATCACCATATTACCTCACAGTCTCTATAAAGTTATCATTAATCGTCATATGTAGAATCTGTCTGGGGGTGGGGAGAATATAATGACAACATTTAAAAATGAAAACTCCAATGAATATTTACAATATGAATAATATTATATATACAAGAAACTAAACAAAATGGTGTTAATAATATCCACACACATACTCTGAGCAATACTTAATTGTGGCAAAAATATCAGTTAACTGGACGGAATTAATGCGAGGCTTGGATGAATAAAAACCAATCATTCATTCACGCACACAAATACACATTAATTCAGACCCGACAGCCATTACGAAAGAACCCACCCGAAAAACGAAAAGTGTCCCACATCCACCAGAGAAGTAACATTTCTGATCCCCTAACAGGAGAGATGATGAAGAATTAAACTAAAGAACGTGAAGACAAAAACAAAAGAAGACGCTGAAAATATGAGCTGCCTTTTGGTTTTACCAACGACCTGCCATTATCCATTTTCCTTCTCCACACCCGCACAAGCGGCGAGCAAAGGCTTTAGGGAAATAGGAGCCGCGAAACTAGAGAATTTACTACGCCAGCCCTGGTCGCTGGCATGCTCATTACAGGCGACACAGGAATAACAGATTCGGTCAAAGTAGGATTTTGGTCGGTGAGAGTCAGAACTTCAAAGGCCTTCTTCTGGGAAGGAAGTGGAGACGTAACCAGTCTTGCCACGCCTCCAGAGAATTGGTTTAAGACCGGTCACAGTGATCGGCAATTTCTTTCCTTCTACATTTTACATATATAGGGATGGCGGTGAAGGATTTACAGTCATTCATAACTTTGAAACTCCAACCCCTGTTCAGGTCGTCGGAGAAAGCACAGTATCCAACCAAATTGAGCCAGATAAGCAACCAAGTTTTCTTCTCATATTGATGAACCTCAAATACTGACACTTGATCCTACGCCCGTTCTCATATTCAGTTCTAATGATATGATTTTCTGTTAAAAGGCCTTAACTGAAAGCATTATCGTAGTTGGAAGGCGTGCGTAACAGTACGTCCTACATAAAATATTCCTTGTCTCTTATGACTGAGGCTTAACCCCCAGGGAAATCAAAGATTTTATCACAGTGTTCTTTGTGGAGCGACAAATTCTGAACGAACGCTTGTCGATCACAAAGACTGTCACAATACGTTTTTCAACCTTCTGTAATTCTTGAAGGTCTGCCAAGAGCCGACCTCTTTGATAAGATGTTCGTAGGTCATTGCTCTCCCCCAGAAACTCCGTCATGTTGATTATGCACTTCGGTGGGGACTTCTAACAAGCAGGTGAGTCTCCGGACATTATATTTTGGTATTTGCTTTTGGCAGCACCTTTTATTGGTTTGGGACTCTGTACTTGAATTTATTTGGTCGTCAATTTTTTTGGCAAGAGCTACGTTCTCAGTAATCGCTGTTGAGTGAGTGTTGCTATCGAGAAGGTTTTTCTTTTTCGCCTCAAATAGGTCTTTTAAAACTGACCAACATTTATTTTTTATTATTTTAAATTACTTTTTTAACGAAATTTAAATAAATGAACAACAGATTCTTAAGCATATACAAAACAATGAAAAATAAATTTACGAAGACACTGGAACAAAAAGGACTAGCAAATCTAGTTTAACCAAAAGTATTTTTGACGTATTTTTTGAGGTCACAAATTAAAATTAAGTATTTCTAGAAAAGATAGAAAGCAAATCTAACAAAGAAAAAAGAGAACAAAAAACAGATGAGAAAGAAATGCACATTTGTTGTGAAAAAATAAAAAGAATAAATTTACTGAAATGACGCCATTAACTAAAAGCCTTTATTTTTTTCAAATTAGAACAAGCAGAATTAACAAGTTATGAAATAATTACTGCAAAATAAAAAGTTAAAAAAAATTTCCCTAGACGAGACTCTATCCTTCGGCATAGCCTCGTCTGAGTTGTTCTTCGCTCAAAAGTAGAGAGTGATTTACCCTACTCTCCCACTGGAGCGAGTTGAGACACAAGGTCATTTTTTACGTGGGAAACCTGAGCACGTACTCTCAGGCCACTGGTCAATGATTACCGAGCCCCATCATTTGTCTTAGCTGGTTATAGCTTGTATGACTCTGCCCAAAGACAGAGAGTCCAACAAAGGCAGAGTTTTAATGAACCCGCTATTTACCCAATCGTCCACACAAATATGGGATTTAGCAAAATGCCAATTTTTTTTTTACCGTAGGGCATTCCGAGCGCGTGCGCTTAGGCAAATTTCCCCAGAGACGCAGCATACATGGTATTGGACACTCGACTATTTACCCCAGACAAGGCTGTGCTGAAGAGCAGAGTTTCGTAAGGGTTACTTTTCGCCCTAAGGCACATAATCCAACAAGTATAGAGTTTTTGTGAACTCTGTATTTCCCCGAGCTTCCCCTCAGTGGTGGAGTGTGGCACAAGGCCGATTTGACCGTGGGCCTTTCCGCGATCGTACACTCGGATAAAAATTACCCTCAGACAGAGTTTTCCTAAATATCCAGTACTGTGCAAATGTATTAGGACAAGAACTATTTTGTCTTTTATGAGGCATCAAAATAAAGTTTAAAATCACCCCTGTCCTAACACTTTTGCACACTACCGGTAATGTGCAAAAGTATTAGGACAGGGGTGATTTTCCTAAAAAACCCACTGAAATTCAAAAACAGAATGAAAAGCCAAGTAAATTGCTAATAAACATTGATTATTTAAAACTAGGTGCAAAAGAAATGTATTAAAAAGCAGTTATATTTAATTTTTTCTATTTTCTATTAAACAAGTTATTTTTGAAACTACTCTATTGAACATTTATGAGATATTTTGGATTAAAAAATTGATAAATTTAATGTTACTTCGCAAGGCACACTTTGGGGACAAATACAAGCTGCTTGGCAGGAGATACAATTAGATACATTGAAAAAGCTTGTGATTTCAATGCCTGACAAAATGAAAACTCTGATCAAAGCAAAAGGCTATGATACGAAACATTTTCTAACAAGTATTTTTTCTTGTTAAAATATTTGTTGAGTCAATCAAATAAAATAACTTTAATTAAATTGTTTATTTTCTGTCAATATGCCTTATAAAAGATAAAACAGTCCTAATACTTTTGTACAGTACTGTATATATATGTGTGTGTGTGTGTGTGTGTGTGTGTGTGTGTGTGTCCGTTACTTATAGGCTCTGAAACGGCTGAACCGATTTTTTTGAAAATTTACACAGTTGTACTATAAGCGTCTTCGAGTGTTCTTAGCTAGGTTTTGTGTCGAGGTACCCCCGATAAATATCGAAAATCGATAAACGAAAAAATCGGGTTATAGAAGGAGTGGTCCGATTTTAATCAAATTTGATACACTCATAGACAAAGACATAAGAAACGATATTCAGAAGTTTCAAGGTTGCAGTTCTTACAACAGTGCAGAAAATCGATAATATATATAAAAGGCAAGATGTTTGTGTGTGCGTGTGTGTTTATTTGTCTGTATGTCCTTTATACAAATCCACAATTTTTATCCGATTCTCACAAAACTTCACACAAATATTTTTTAGGCAGAGTCTCAGCTCCAAGATCATGGATTAGTTTTAAAGCTTTCATTACACCCGAGCAACGTCGGGCTATACTGCTAGGATATATATATATATATATATATATATATATATATATATATATATATATATATATTAGGTTCGATTGGTAAATTGTCGCAATTACTTTATTATTTCAAAGCAAAAGTCTATTTTTCTAAATATTAAATTTCTTTTGTAGCAAGTATTTTTCTTGTTAAATTATTTGTTCAGTAAATCAAATAGAATTACTTTAAATTGTCTATTTTCTGGCAATATTCCTCATAAAAGATATAACAGTTCATGTCCTAATACTTTGGCACAGTACTGTATATATATACACAGCGAAACAGATCTGTTTATATATATATATATATATATATATATATATAAATGCTAGGTTCGATTGGTAAATTCTCGCAATTACTTTATTATTTCAAAGCAAAAGTCTATTATACTAAATATTAAATTTATTTTGTAAAAAGTATTTTTTCTTGTTAAAGTATTTGTTGAGTAAATCAAATTAAATTACTTGAATTAAATTGTTTATTTTCTGTCAATATGCCTCATAAAAGATAAAATAGTTCTTGTCCTAATACTTTTGCACAGTTCTGTATTCAAGACAGATTCATTGATGGGGGAAAATGTATCACGCAACATTCTCCTCTGCTATAAGAAAGAACATAAGTATAAAAATATGAAAGAGACAAAGGAGAAAAGGCTTAGAGCGTATCGTAAACAAGAAAAAAGACAAAGAAAAAATAGTAAAAAAAGATAAAGAAAAGACTTAGAGCGTATCGTCAACAAAGAAAAAAAAAGAAGTCGAAAAAGATAAAAAAGAAAAGGTTTCTGCCGTATCGTAAACAAGAAAATAAAGACAAAGAAAACAAGTTGAAAAATATAAAGGAAAACGTGTATCGTAAGGACAGAAAAAAGACAAAGAAAAGAAGGTGGAAAGGATTAAGAAAAGACTTGGGCCATATAATAAAAAAAGAAAAAAGA
This sequence comes from Ascarosepion bandense, assembly GCA_037127315.1. Classification (NCBI taxonomy): domain Eukaryota; kingdom Metazoa; phylum Mollusca; class Cephalopoda; order Sepiida; family Sepiidae; genus Ascarosepion; species Ascarosepion bandense. The sequence continues at coordinate 3,034,938 of JBBBDQ010000445.1, forward strand.
AAAAAATATGCAAAGGACGAAGAAGGAAAGGCTTAGACCGTTTAGTAAATAAAGAAAAAAGAAAAATATGAAAAGGACGAAGAAGAAAAGGCTTGGACCGTTTAGTAAATAAAGAAAAAAGAAAAATATGAAAAGGACGAAGAAGAAAAGCCTTGGACCGTTTAGTAAATAAAGAAAAAAAGAAAAATATGAAAAGGACGAAGAAGAAAAGGCTTAGACCGTTTAAAGAAAAAGAAAAATATGAAAGGGACGAAGAAGAAAAAGGCTTAGACCATTTAAATAAAGAAAAAGAAAAATATGAAAAGGACGAAGAAGAAAAGGCTTAGACCGTTTAAAGAAAAAGAAAAATATGAAAGGGACGAAGAAGAAAAGGCTTAGACCATTTAAATAAAGAAAAAAAGAAAAATATGAAAAGGACGAAGAAGAAAAGGCTTGGACCGTTTAGTAAATAAAGAAAAAAGAAAAATATGAAAAGGACGAAGAAGAAAAGCCTTGGACCGTTTAGTAAATAAAGAAAAAAGAAAAATATGAAAAGGACGAAGAAGAAAAGGCTTAGACCGTTTAAATAAAGAAAAAGAAAAATATGAAAAGGACGAAAAAGAAAAGGCTTAGACCGTTTAAATAAAGAAAAAGAAAAATATGAAAAGGACGAAGAAGAAAAGGCTTAGACCGTTTAGTAAACAAAGAAAAAAGAAAAATATGAAAAGGACGAAGAAGAAAAGCCTTGGACCGTTTAGTAAATAAAGAAAAGAAAAAATATGAAAAGGACGAAGAAGAAAAGGCTTAGACCGTTTAAAGAAAAAGAAAAATATGAAAGGGACGAAGAAGAAAAGGCTTAGACCGTTCAGTAAATAAAGAAAAAAAGAAAAATATGAAAAGGACGAAGAAGAAAAGGCTTAGACCGTTTAAAGAAAAAGAAAAATATGAAAAGGACGAAGAAGAAAAGGCTTAGACCGTTCAGTAAATAAAGAAAAAAGAAAAATATGAAAAGGACGAAGAAGAAAAAGGCTTAGACCGTTTAAAGAAAAAGAAAAATATGAAAGGGACGAAGAAGAAAAGGCTTAGACCGTTCAGTAAATAAAGAAAAAAGAAAAATACGAAAAGGACGAAGAAGAAAAGGCTTACACCGTTTAAAGAAAAAGAAAAATATGAAAGGGACAAAGAAGAAAAGGCTTAGACCGTTCAGTAAATAAAGAAAAAAGAAAAATATGAAAGGGACGAAGAAGAAAAGTCTTGGGCCGTATAGTAAACAAAGAAAGAAAGAAAAGGTGAAAAAGATAAAGAAGAAATGGCATGAACCGTATAGGAAACAAAGAAAAAAAAAGTAAACCACAACGTCATAGAGATGGAAACAGCAACCAAGAACAAGGGCAAAAAATGAAGATGAATGAAAAAAAAAAAAATAAAGAGAGAAAAAGAAACACTTAAAGAAAGAAAAAGAAAATTACAAAGAACGTAAAAAAGAATAAAATAAAATATTAAGAAGAAAGACCAGAAGGGAAAAGAGAAAAAAATATAAAAATAAAGAGATAGGGTGTGAAATTTTGTGAAATCAATATTGATTTGTTTTTATAAGCAAATACAGTTAATGAAATTTCTACAAAAAACATTCTTAATGTTTTTCCGAGTTTTCAGAAAAAGAGTACAGAAACAAATTGCCATCATCCCACACAATCAGCTGAAGAAAACGTTGATAAACACAATCCATTTACTTTTGGGGCCACTTCTTGATGAAGATCTGTTTCCGATATATCCATTTTCTGGTCCATACATCTCCAACATTGATTATGAAAGACAAAATGGTAACTGGCGTATAGCTACACCAGTATTATCGCCTTCGCTTGGTTGTTGCTGTCGGTTATTTTGTCAAAGGGAAATTAGAAAAAGAATTCGAAGAACATCGATAGACAGCAACTCGCATTATTTTGGACATGGGAAGTTTCTAAGCGGAAGTTAAATGTGGCACAAGGCAGAAAATACGCATCTTGAGTATGACCATTAACGGTGCCGGTATAGTATGTGGCCTACCTTTTTGATTCTGGTATAGTATGTGGCGAACAGCTTTGATTCTGGTATACTATGTGGTCTAACTTTTTGATTCTGGTATAGTATGTCGTCTACCTTTTTGATTCTGGTATAGTATGTTGTCTACCTTTTTGATTCTGGGATATTATGTGGCGAACAACTTCGATTCTGGTATACTATGTGGTTTACCTTTTTGATTCTGGTATAGTATGTTGTCTACCTTTTTGATTCTGGTATAGTATGTTGTCTACCTTTTTGATTCTGGTATAGTATGTTGTCTACCTTTTTGATTCTGGTATAGTATGTTGTCTACCTTTTTGATTTTGGTATAGTATGTTGTCTACCTTTTTGATTCTGGTATAGTATGTGGCGAACAACTTTGATTCTGGTATACTATGTGGTCTACCTTTTTGATTCTGGTATAGTATGTTGCCTACCTTTTTGATTCTGGTATAGTATGTTGCCTACCTTTTTGATTCTGGTATAGTATGTTGTCTACCTTTTTTATTCTGGTATAGTATGTTGTCTACCTTTTTTATTCTGGTATAGTATGTTGTCTACCTTTTTGATTCTGGTATAGTATGTTGTCTACCTTTTTTATTCTGGTATAGTATGTTGTCTACCTTTTTGATTCTGGTATATTATGTGGCGTACATATTTCATACTGGTATATCATGTAGTCTATCTCTTTAATTCTGGTATAGCATGTGGCCTAACACTTTGATTCTGGTATAGTATGTGGCCTACCACTAGATTCTGGTATAACATATTGCCAACATCTTTGATTCTGGTATAGTATGTGGTCTACCCTTTTAATTCTGGTATAGCATGTGGCCTACCTCTTTGATTCTGTATAGCATGTGGTTTAGCCTTTTGATTCAGCTATAGCATGTGGCCTAGCTCTTTGATTCTGGTATCAAAATGAAAAAGAAATAAAAAATGACGGCTAAGAATTAAGAAATTAACGTCACAAAAAAAAAAATTCGGTTAGCAAATAGCGTCTATTTTTAGATTTTACTTTAAGATAGATTTGTAAGTGAAAAAACTGGAAAATTTGGCTTCGTCTAGCTTTACAAGGGGAAGGGGTTAAAGGGAGGAATAGGAAGTGGTGTTAAATTGAGAATTGGGTTAAACAAAACAGAAGGGAAAGGAGGGGTAAGAAAGGTAAAGAAAAAAAAAAAGAAAAGAAAAGAAAAAAGAAAAAATAGAAAATAAAAATTTCATATTTTAGAAAAATATACTCTCTTAGGGATTTCATGTTGAAATGATCTTTTAACATTTTTGAACATTGAAAATTTATTTATTTTATATTAGCTCTGTAATTTTTATTACATTGAGCTCTCCTCCTGTATCATTTTTAATATTAAAATTTTAATATTAATTAGGATCAGGTTTTGAGATTTACCTTCCTACTTTTCCGTTTGGATTTAAGTATATATATATATATATATATATATATATATATATATATATATATATATATATATTATTTTAAAAAAATAACTTAAATCCATATATATATATCCAAATATATATATATATATATATATATATATATATATATATATTGTAGTGGATAAGTAATTAAAATCAACCTTCTTCTTCGCTTTTACAAAAATTCACAATGACATGTCAATTCCTGGTTTTTCTCAAATAGAAAAAAGATTGATCATGTGCTTAAAGAAAAAGTCGAAACCAAATTTCACAAGTAGCTGTTAAAATGATTTTCTGACCAATGGAAGTGACTTGCAAGACCAAAAACGACTTCGCGAATCAGTGTGAAAAATCTAGATTACAATAAAAGGTCTTGATCAGCGTTATTCAGCAGTGAAAAAGACAAAACTAAAATGTAACTTCAACTTAAAATCGACCCGGAGATAAGGTCAGGTCGCACCTTGTCCTCTTTCTCTTTCCTTCTCGTGTGCTGATTCCATTTACTTCTTCTTCTCCATCAAAAGACATTACTACTGAAAACATACATACATACGTACGTACGCATATACGCTTTCAACAGCTACTACTACGAACATTTTCTATAAATCTTGATACCCATAACTTTATCATTGAACATGAACTCTACACTTAACCTCTTAATAATGTTTCTAATTGCACATTAACTCCTACAACTTGTGTTACTCTTTCCTTTTAATAAATTTCTATTTTAAAATGAATAATGTATATTTTATTCTAACACTATTCCACACAATTCCACACATTCCAACCTGCAACCAACCTTCTGATGATGATGATCATGTGCTTAAAGAAAAAGTCGAAACCAGATTTCGCAAGTAGGTGTTGAATTGATTTTTGACCAATGGGAGCGACTTGCGAGTCAGTGTGAAAAATCTAATGACAATAAAAGGGCCTCGATCAGCGTCAGTGGTCAGTGAGTCAGTCAGGGATGGAAGCAGCAAAGACGACAAGCTAAAATGTAACGAGAGAAGCTTCAAGCTGACCCGGACACTTATCCTCATTCTCTTTCCTTCTGCTCATTCCTTTTACTTCTTCATCTTCTCCATCCAAAGACATTCCTACTGAATACATACATACATACAAACATACATACATACATACGTACGTACGTACGTGCGTACGCATATACTCTTTCAACAATTACTACTACGAACATTTTCTACAAATCTTGATACCTATAACTTTATCATTGAACACGAACTCTACTCTTAACTTCTTAATAATGTTTCTAACTGTACATTAACTCCTACAACTTGTGTTGTTCTTTCCTTTAAAAAAATTCTATTTTAACATGAAAAATGTATATTTTATTTTTACACTATTCCGCTACTCTACACTAATTCATATATTCCAACCTGCAACCAACCTTCTGATAAAAACCTTTTGATAATTCTCATGATGATAATTCTGCATAAAACTTGTAAGCTGTAGGGAGTTGGGTTAAGTCTGACACAAGGCCAAACCAAGAAAGATTAACCAGCCTCCTACGGCTTCAATATAAATTTTTAACAGTAAAATATTTTACTACCTGTTGAGTTACTAGCAAGTAGTACCGAAACATGACATCACTTTTGTTGCTATAAACTATGTTTTATTACAAACACTTATAATAACAATATTACTATGAATATTGCTTTCATAAATATCGACCAATTTTTAAAAAAGTAAATATTACGAACAGTATATATATATATATATATATATATATATATATATTGTGTGTGTGTGTGTGTGTGTGTATTTAGGCAACATTTTTTCATTGATGCATGTTTCATTAAATAATATAGACAAGTTTTGTCTATCTATTTTATGTATTTTTTTCATATTATCTGATAAACTTAATAGCATTATCATTAAATGAAGAAAGAAAATCACAATATTGAAACAATTTTTTTATAATCCAATCAAAACTTTCGGCTTGCGTAAGCCATTTTCAAAGATGTTAACTACATTATAATATAACAATCCAAGGAAAAACAATAATGACAGTCTGTTTTTGTTCACATAGGATGTTTTTTCCACCTGAATCCATCCTGCATATATACAAGTCAACCATCCGTCCGTGCATGGCGTACTGCTTCCATTTATGGTCAGGTGCCCCTGCCGTTCTCCTCAGTGTTCTTGACAAGCTCCAAAGGAGAGTCTGTAATGTGATAGGTACTGATCTGGCGACTCGACTGCAGCCACTTTCCCATCGTCGAAATGTGGCCTCCCTCTGTCTCTTCTATAAATACTTTCATGGCTTCTGCTCGGATGAGCTTAAGTCACTGATGCCTTCTCAACAGGTGTTTACCCGTGCAACCAGACTGGCAACTGGGTCCCACCCATTCACAGTCAGGTTAGCCAAACGCAGACGACAATTCTACTCCTGCAGCTTCCTCTCTCGCACTTCCCGCCTGTGGAACTCGCTCCCGTATTCTTGCTTTCCTGACGGCTACAACCTCCAGAAATTTAAAAGCAAAGTTAATACTCACCTACTAACCACTGGACTCTAGCTCTCTCCCTTCCCCTGTATAACCTTCACTTTCTCTCCGCCTATGTATCTGTCATAGCACCTTCTTTCTCAGCTTTCTATTGTTCCTTTCTAACTAGCTTGTACTCCTCACTCTTTTCTAATTAATCTTTTTACATTTATGTAACCCCCTGCACATCAGTGGCGTTGCTCGGGGTGAAATGATTAAAAAAAAAATACAAGCAATATGAAAACATGATTAAGGCTTCTGCTGGGCATAAATTCAAAAGACTTTTCTTTCTCTCTTTGGGTTTTTTTGAATGAGCAAGGAATTGTTTTTTGTAGATTACCGTTACAAATGTCTATTCTAGACACGGACAGGTGAGCGTTTGTGTGTAACTAGTTTTCGGGATTATTTTGAATATTATTAATTAACTGCTGTATCTTTTGGGTCTGACAAGCAGCTTTTTGCTGTGAAATACGTATTACCCATGAAATTGTAGAATATCTAAAAAAATTTCTAATATATATATATATTTTATTAATTCTCTATTAATTTTTAAATCTAGTTTTATATTTAAATTTAAATTGTATGTCAAATTTTCCTCAAAAAATGTTTTTTCTATAACCTTCATCCAATTTATTGAAATTATAAACCTCTATGATTTATTTTTCAACACGATTGTTAACCGTTTCTGTGGAGATTAATTTTTCTTTTTTCTTTTCTTTTCTTTTCTTTTCTTTGCTTAGTTTACTTCCCTGTCAACCACCCCTTCTCCCTTTTTATTTTCCCCCTTTTACTTTCTTCCCTTCTTTTTATTCTTCTCCTTACCATTTATTTGAGCCAAACAAGACTAAATTTCTTAGGTATATATATATATATATATATATATATATATATATATATATATATATATATATATATATTTTCCTTTTTCTTTTTAGTCTATTATTATATTTTTTTATTTATTTTCTGAAAAATTCTTATATATATTTTTCTAAAAATATCACCTTATTTATAACCCCTACCAATATAATATTTCTTTTTCCGTTTTCCCCTTTTATTCCAGTGGTAGAATTTACTTTAAATTAAATTAATTTAATCCCAACAACAGTCAGAGCATATTATTTTAAACGGAATTTTAATTTTTTGTAAAACTTTTTTAGCAAAACCGTCGTGTTATCTATTTTCTCTGTTTTTTCTTTCGCCTTTTTCTTTTTTTTTTTCTTTCTTTTTCTTCTATTTTATGTATCAGTCCCTTTCTTTTCACTCTCCTTGGCTGGAAGGATTCACGACTGCTTGGCCAGTGCGCGATTTTTTCTCTCTTTCTGCCCTTTTTTTTCCATTTCTTCTTTGTTTCTCCCCTCTCTCTCTTCTTTTCCTTGTCCCTATCTCCCCCGCTTTTCTTTTTCTTCTTCTTTCCAGTTTCCCTTTCACTAACTTCCGTTCCTGTAATTTGGATTTCTTTACACATATGTAATCTTTAAATATCCTCTTCATTGATCGAGTTTGAATCCCCTCCGCTATCTCTCTGATTTCCCTCCCACTTCTTCCCTACCCTCCGTAACAACGTCTACACGCCTACCTTCTAAAATAATCTACTCTCTCTTTTTAACTTCCCCTCCCGATGTTCTTTCTTTTTTGTTTTCTTTTCCTTGTTTTCAAGTGAACTTCCGGTATATGAAATTATTTTTCACTAAACTTCCGGTGTATAAACTTTTCCCATTTTTTTTTTTTAGTTTTCTACAATAAAATTTTGGTCGCTGACGAAGCGAGTATTTCTCGCGGGAATGATCAGACGAGACATGTAATTTTCGAAGATTCATTTGAAAGTATACATATCTGACTATGTAAATAGATGATACTATTTACATCAAGCCTGCTAACGGGATCATTTTTTGTTAATTAATAAGGTTAAAATTAATAGGATCTCATTTGTGATTTTACCTACATGCCGTTTTCTGTTTGGATATATATATATATATATATATATATATATATATATATATATATATATATATCATCATCATCATCAGAGCGTTTGCTATGAAAATAGTTTTAGAAAAGACAGAGGGAAGCCACGTCACGTCGGTGAAAAAGTGACTGAAGCCGAGATGCCAATTAAGCATGTCACCGGAACGGAAGTTGGGGAAATAGAAACTGGGAAAGAAGGCGAAAAACAAAAGCGGGGGAGATAGGGAAAGAGTTAAAGAACAGAGGGGGAGAAACAAAGAAGAAATTACAAAAGGGGAGAAAGAGAAAAAAAACCTTCACGACGGCCAAGCAGTCGTGACACCTGCCAAACAAGGAGAGTGGAAAGAAAGGGACAGATACATAAAATAAAAAAAGAAAAAGAGCAGCCATATATATATATATATATATATATATATATATATATATATTTTAATTCAGATACTTCAATCCAAGGGAAAAAAGCAGGAAGGTAAATTCCAAAAAACCCGATCCTAATTAATATTAAAAATTTATTTTAATATTAAAAAATGATACAGGAAGAGATCCTTAAAAATAATATAACAGTCATTACAAAATAGACAGAGGTAACCTAATTTTATCGGAAATTAACTCCGATATGGCTAAATTTGCAAATGAACTAAATATTAGTGATAGAATTGGAAAAATTTTTACCAAAGAAGCTTACATTTTATTTAAGGACCACAAGCCTAATTTCCAAAATAAATTACAAACTAGACTAATTAATCCCACTAAGAGTGAATTAGGCATAGTTTCTAGGGTGGTTCTGAAGAACTTAATAGAGAAGTTACAATATAATTTACAACTGAATCCTTGGAAGAGTTCCTTAGATACCATAAAATGGTTTGATAATATCAATGACAAATCTAAATCCACTTTCCTTAAATTTGATATTGTGGATTTCTATTCCTCTATATCAAAAAAACTTCTTGTGGATTGTTTAAACTTTGCTAGGGGTTATGTTAATATTTCGGATTGTGACTATAGAATTATACTGGGAGCTAGAAAATCTATTCTCACCTTTGATAGTTCTACTTGGACTAAAGGGCCTGAAGATAGTTTTGATGTCCCTATGGGAGCCTATGATTCTGCCCAGGTAGCAGATCTAATAGGCATTTATATTTTAGATATTTTAGGTAGATTTTTAGACCCTAAACTAATAGGCCTATATCGGGATGATGGACTGATATGTATTCCCAATTCCAATGGGCCTTACACTAATAGAATACATAAGAAAATTATCAGAGCCCTAAATTTTCTTGGTTTTAAGGTTGAGGTTACTTCCAATCTCAAAATTGTAAACTATCTAGATATCACCCTTAACTTAAATGATGGTTCCTACCAACCCTTTTTCAAAGTAAATAGTTCTCCCACCTATATAAATAGTTTATCCAACCACCCCAAGAATATTATAAGACAAATATCCAAGATAGTAAATAATAGGGTTAACCAATTATCTTCCAATATAAAAATTTTCAACGCAAGCAAAGAAATTTACGATAAGGCCCTTCAGAAAAGCGGTTTTGTTAATAAGTTAAAGTATGATAAGCCTGCTATAAACCCAGAATCATCAAAAACTAAAAACACCCGAAAATGTAGAAAAAGGAAGATAATTTGGTTTAACCCTCCTTATTGTAAGCTAACTAATATAAATATTGGTAAGTATTTTCTCAAATTAATCGATAAACATTTTAATAATAATAACAATCCCTTAAATAAAATTTTTAATAGATTCACCCTAAAAATTAGTTATTCTTGCACCTCAAATATAGATAATATAATTAATTCCCACAATAAACAAATTTTAATGAACCTAAATAATACGGAAGCTAAATCCGGAATTGTCGACAAATGCAATTGTTATTCGGTGGATGCCTGCCCGGTGCAAGGCAAATGTAAATCCACCCATGTAATTTATGAAGCCCGCATTTCTCCATCTAATAACAAGGACAATTACCGGACCTATATTGGCATGTCTGCGGGCTCTTTCAAACAGAGGCTTTATAATCACAGGTACTCGTTTTCGAACCCTAAACAGAGATTCCAGACGGCACTATCACGTAGGTTCTGGGAAATGAAGGAGGAAGGGCAGGACCCTATAATCAGCTGGAAATTAATAGGCTCAGCTTGTACTCCTAAAAGTTTTCGTGATAGGTGTCGTCTGTGTTTATTGGAGAAGATTCTGATTTTGAAGTATCCTCATCAGGACTTACTTTTGAACTTTAGGAGGGAATTTATAAACAAGTGCCGCCATAGGGCGGATTTTAACTTCTAATTTCTAATTTTTAATTTTTAAATTCTAAATTTTTCTATAATTTTTTTAATATTTAAAAAAAAAATTTTTTAATTTTAATTTTAATTTTTTTTTTTTTTATGTATATGTGTATGTTTGTGTGTGGATGTGCATATTTGTATATATATGTATGTATATGTATATATGTATTTATGTATTTGGGCTATATGTAATTTTGAAAAAAATTTTTTAGCTATTTAAATGCTCCTTTTCATAATATTCATTAATATGTATGTGTGTGAGTGCATATGGAATATGTATATATATATATATATATATATATATATATATATATATTGTGTGTGTGTGTGTGTGTGTGTGTGTGTGTGTGTGTGTGTGTGTGTATATGTGTGCATGTATGTGTACACATGTATATTATGTGTATATGAATTTTTTGTATATAGGTGTGTACACACATATATATGTGTGTATGCGCATGTATATGTATATAAGTGTGTAATAAATTGAATGTATGTGTGTGTATGTGTATGTATATATGTATTCTTATTCGTAGAATTGTGTGTGTATATATATATGTATGTATGTGTGTACTTCTATAGGTATGTATATAATAATTGTAATTAATTTTTTTTTTTTTTTACCTAGTGTTGTCTTTATTTAGTTTAATTTCAAATGACCTAATTTTTTAAAAATAATTTTATTTTAAATCCTATATCTTTTTATTCCCTTTTATTAATAATTATGCCTTTTTAAGTAAAGGCCTTTTTCTAATACTTCAACGTTTTGGGGAAATTAGGTTTTTGAATTTGCCCAGCGTCTGTAATATTTAAAAAATTTTTTTTCTTTAATTTTTTTTCTTTAGTTTCTTTCTTTTACCCTCCCTTCCTTCTTTTATCTCTCTTACCACCTTTTTTCCGTGTTGCTTAAACTGACGTCGATTTAACGCGGCTGTCTGTTAATTTTTAGTTACATTCTCCCTTTTTTTTGCGAACCAAGACGATGTCAATTTTTTTTCTTTTCTTATTTATTTGATTTTATTCTATCTTTTTCTTTTTCTTTTTCGTTTTCTTTTTCTTTTTCTTTTTCTTTTTCTTTCCCTTTATTTTTATTTTTATTTTATTTTATTTTATTTTATTATTTATTTTTTAATTTCTTTGCAATCTATTTAAAAAGAAAAGTAGACTAATTTTTCTCCAGTTTCTGAAAGTTTTTTTCTGTTGCTGAGGTGATGTGTCGTCCCCCGTGGGGATCTTCATATCGAAATGGCCATTCAACATCTTTGAATTAATCCTTTTTTAATATATATATATATATATATATACATATATATATATATATATATATATATATTACTGTCATATTGTAACCAAAATTAATTAGCCGGGTCAAAATAAAATAAGGGCCGTTCGCTGTCTCACTCCTTTTTTTCGATCATTCATCCATTCACGTGAATTCGATGTATGGATTATATTTTCTTATTTGTATCAGGATTCGGGAAAATGATCCATCAATGTCGTTTGTGAGCGAGGGATGAATGAAGAGGAGTTTGTAGACAAAATGCAAATATAAAAGAAAAAAATAACAAAAACTACGAATCAGTTAAATAAAAATACATCCGGCTAATACAATTCTCTGGGTTTACGTGTCAAAATCCAATCAACGCGTTCGTTCGATATATAGGTCGGCTTCGGAAAATTTCGCACCATTGTAAGCAGAAGGTAGGCTGTGAAATGTCGCCTAATTCAATTTGCTTTCGTTATTTTTATTATATATATTGCCTTGGGGTTGTTAAAAGAAATGTTCAGTAAAGGCTTTGAATTAAAATGGTCGACAAACGAAGAGGAGACACTTGACTCTTTCAACGATTAACTTGTCAAAATAAATTCCTCATCGGACAGAAAACTGGTTTTCTTTGAGAGAGCTAATAAATTCAATCGCAGCTTTGATTTAAAGAATTTCTTTTTTCATGGTTTCACCTCAAGCAACGGGGGACAGTAACTAGTGCATAGGGAGTTACAGTGAAAGAGGAGACTGGGTAGAGGGGATATTGAAGAAGGAATAGAAGATGAACGGAATTCAAGAATATAGAAAATGCCAATTCACGTTGCATTTAAATTTTTGAAGATCGTAGCTATCAGAGAAACAAGTTAACGGAAGGGAGTTCCACAGCCGAGAGTTGCGGGAAAAGAAACTGTTAGAGTAGAAGTAGCGGTTATATTTAATTATTTCAACGGTAAAATTGTAGAACCAAGATACCAGCCTATTCAGTCAGTCAGTTAAGTGCCATAAGTGATACACACTTTGGGCTATCATGTCTCAAAAGACACATGACTGACTGGGCAGAAGATTATCCCGCAGTAGGTTGCATTGCTTTCTGCAGTAGACTGGTTGCCAGCCAAGGCTATAAAACCAAATCTGTCCTATTATTTGATTCATAGCTAGATGGGGAGAGATTTATTATATTATTAAGTAGTAATTAATGGGGGATAAGTTTATTATTTCCTAATAATATAAAGCTGATCACCCACTTTATTCCCAGTAAAAGCCTTAATAATGTTTTCAACTATTATATTCAGCCAGTCAGTTAAGTGACATACTTGATACACGCTTGGGCGATCATGTCTCGTAAGAGACATGACTGACTGGGCAGAAGATTATCTCGCAGTAGGTTGCCATTACTTTCTGCGGTAGACTGGTTGCCAGCCAAGGCTATAGAACCTAATCTGTTCTGTTATTTAACCCATAACTGGAGCGAAAAGATGGATTAATACCTTTCCCAAGGGTATTTGTGAGTAAGTGAATGTAAGGAATTTAACTGGAATTCGAACTCAGCTCCCCGATTTCTCGTTCCGAGCCGATATCCACTGCCCTACAACTCACATCTTCAAGCACAAAAGAGCGTTAGATAATTCAGTGTAAGCCTAAAAGAGCGTTAAACAATTCAGTGTAAATCCAAAAGGGCAAGGAATTCAACTGTAATTCGAACTCGGCACCCCGATTAGTCGTTCCTAGCCGATATCCACTGCACCTCAACGCGCATCCTGCTTTGCCGAAAGAAAACGTGGGCAAAGCAGAAAATAATTTCCAGCTGTCAATTAACAAGTCAAGCCGAGATTGCAGCTCTTCTGTGAATTGATGCACTTTTCTTTTCGAGTCATTAACAAAACAGTGGCTTGACAGAATTCGCTTTTACGCGTCTGTGTCTATGAAGTCTGAAGGGATTAAAATGATCCACACCATTAATATTCCGGCCATAAACAAATTACCGAAATTGGTACATAAGAAACTTAGGAAAAAAACAAAACAAACTATCTACACCAGACAGGTAACTAACAGTTCAAGTATCATAATGAAGCCTGCATATATATATATATATATATATATATATATATATATATATATATATACTAGCAGTATAGTCCGGCGTTGCACGGGTGTAATGAAAGCTTTAAAACTAATCCATGGTCCTTGAGCTCAGACTCGTTGGACGTTGGCACGAAAGACTAAAAAGCAATAGTTGTTTCCAGTTAAAGCGAAACCGTAGACTGAAAGAAAAATGAATGGATGGAAATCAAATTTTGATTTCCTGGTATCGATATCAAATAAGTTTTTTTCGTCGTAAACAGAATTTTGAAGGCTAAATAAGTCCTCTGAGTAAATGGTATCATGGCTGAGACTAAGAACTACAATTATACCTACTTAGAGCCAAACCCGAAGCAAAAACTAAAATAAAGGGGCTGAAAAAAATACAGACATACAGGCAGATAAACAGACACACAGACAAACATCTTGCCTTTTATATGTATATATTATCGATTTTCTGCACTACTGTAAGAACTGCAACCTTGAAACTTCTGAATATCATTTCTTATGTCTTTGTCTATGAGTGTATCAAATTTGATTAAAATCGGACCACTGCTTCTCTAACCCGATTTTTTCGATTATCGATTTTCGATATTTATCGAGGGTACCTCGACACAAAACCGAGCTAAGAACACTCGCAAACGCTTATAGTACAACTGTGTAAATTTTCAAGAAAATCGGTTCAGCCGTTTCGGAGTCTATAGGTAACAGACACACCCACACATACACACACACACACACATACACACACACAGACACACACACAGACAAAGTTCCATTTCTAAATAAGTTTAGATTTAGATATAAAATAATGTTCAAATAAAGCATTTCAAATTGTCGGTTGTTTATAACCAGTTTCGTTAATCTTTGTTAATTTCCGTAGCATGTTTACATTTGTTGATATTACGATACATTTCAGAGCAGATATGTTTTTTACGATAATTCTACAATTGTGTTATAGGCTTAATTTGACTTCGTTTAGACTGATCGTCATTCGTGGTCGAGAGGTCTAAGACGTGCCAGATCACTTGGTGGCTTCCCTATGTGGATAGGGTTCGGAGGTTTGAATTCTGCCCAATGACACACATCTTCGTAACAAAAAAATTATCGTAAATAATCAGGCCGGTAGAAATAAATATATAATACTGTTGATTATAAACAGAATTTCTACTTAAATATAAGTATCGATCAAAAAAACAATGTTCAAACAAATCATTTCAAATTGTCACGCCAAAATGATATTTCATTTTAACATATATTTGTCAAAATTACACATAAGTGCCATTGAAAAACTAACGAGTAAATTTATCCACCAAAATTGCTATTGGCTTACACAGTTTTGTTGTTCTTCCAAAAATTAAAACTTATATATTTTAAAAACAGACATTTTGTTACTGTACATAAATGATTTTGTTTAGAGTCGGTTTTAATTTTTAACAAAGATGTCTTCGAGAATTTGAAATTGTTGTACAATATTTTCATCGTGGAATATGCATGTATTGTCAATTAATATATCCCTAAAAAAGGAATTTGGAATTGTTGATGATTTTTTTGAAAAAAAACAAAAAAAAACACAATAGTCTAAAACGGTAAAATGTAATTTTATTTAAAAATTATGAATTAAGTATATATATATATATATATATATATATATATATATATATATATATATATAATTCCAGGTAACGAGGACTCAAGGTTTTACTATTTTGGGTGCATTTATTTTATTATGAGCAGTGCTCAATATAATAAATATTATAGGGCTTAATATAATTATATAGTTATGAATTAATTGTACATTGCAACACGAAAATTTCTATGTTTCGAGATAGATTCTCTTCATCAGGCAATGTTTGATGTTGATTGTACAGATGATTTGCATTTAAATAACAAAAACCTTTGGTTTGCTATGTATGTATGTGGGAAGATATAAAATTTACATGTGTTTCTTTTAACAAATCAGAGCGAAGATTCATTTTTGGATTTAGAATATATACTGATCAACTTTTTTTTTCTTTTTTTCTCCTTTTTCCCTTCCCTTAGCTTACTTTTCTCCTTTCTTCTTTTCCCTCAATAACGATCAAGATGTCAACCTGCCTTTAACCTAATCTTATCACTTTCATTTTTTTCCTTTAGTTTTATTGTCTTTGATGTGATATGCCCATTTGGTACCAAGGCTGTCCTTTTCACTTTCTTAACATTTTTGGTCTCCTAGTTGTAATTTTCTCGAAATCTTTGATTTATAAGTAATTTCTTTTTTCTAATTTAATTCCTGCTAGCCTTATACCATTTTTCTAATATCTATTTATTTGTTGTAAAGGTTTTTTTATTAATAGAAAAAATTTTTAAAATAATTTTGTTTCAATTTACTTTATTTTGATAGTTCGTCAGTAATTATTTTCCTTAAACACTTGTTGGTTATATGCATGTTATTTCATTTAGATTTTATCCATTTTCTATGAACATGTTGCAATGTCTACATATGACATTTATCACATTGCGTTTGTTTAACAGATTTTTATTCTTAAGTGATTTAATAATATATAGTTTTTCGTATAAACATAATGAAGATGGTTTATTTAAGGACTTACATGTTTTAGCTTCTTTCACACTTTTCTACTTTCTACTTTTTTTTTCTTTAGATACCAATGATAGGGATGTTCTATTTTTGTATTTGTTATTAAATGAAGAGGTGTGCTGGTAAATGCGCGGTTTTAGAGTATTCTTAGTACTACCTACATAAATTTTTATATTTGGGTTTTCCTTTGAAGATATTTCGCATTCATAGACGATTGATTCCGTTAGGCACCTGTTTTCTAACGGGCAATCTATTGGGTTTGTACAGTTACATTTTTTCTTGGCTAAATTGTTATATTTTGTTATCAGGTTGTTTTTATTAATTTTGTTAAAGTTTTTTAAAATAGATTGTTCATACAGCTGTAACTTAATTTAATTTTTATTTTATTTTTCTCATTTTATCTGTCCTTTCTTTCTTAGTCATTCCTTAACTTACTTTTTCCTCTTTTTCTCGAGTTTCACTGTTTTCTTTTCCGTTTTTCTTCAAACTTTCATTTCATATTTTTTTCTTTCTTTTCGGGCTGTTTTTCCCCCTATTTTTTCTTTTGACTAGCATCATTGCCCGTGCAACCCAGAACATTTTAGTAGTAGAAGATGCCAATGAGAGGAGATGGAAATCATTTATTTAAAGTTGGAAAGGAGAGCTGAGGCTGTTAGTAACCATTTTCTGCATTAAGAAGAAGCCATTGAATGCGGGTTGCTGTAGTATTCGAATGGAGTATAAAGTGTAGTTTTAGTGCCGGTCATATTTTTGTCTCCTTCTAAGGTGGGGTGGCGTTTTTTTTTTGTTTTTTTTTAATCTGGAAATGAATAGAAAACATTTGCAGGAAGTGGAGTTTGGCACTTTTTTTACATATTTTGTTTTGTTTGAAAAAACACTTTTTTAAAAAATATTTCTTTTGTTTCAAAATTACGGGGAAAAATATTCACATTTTTTTTTTGTTGACCAATTGAATTTTTAAAACGTCGGAATAAAAATTAAATATAAAGGCTCTTTTTTTTTTAAATAAAAAAATATTTTAGTTGCGTTTGACACGTGTGATTTGATTTCTGTGACGTAATTTAGCAACCATCTTAGATGTCTTATGGAGCAAATGTAAACAATCGGCACCATTGGCCAAAAATTGCGAAAGAGAAAATTACTGAACTTAAACACAAAAAGTATGTGTCGACCTGGCTTCCCTGTAGATATGTGTCCCTAGAAAGTTTGAATGGCGTAGCTTAAAAAATGTAGGCGTGCATAGGGAATAGTCACACACAGACTCACAAATTGCCTTTTATATATATATATAAATTATCCTTTACGTCCCATTCTATTTCTGTCATATTTTTACTTTCTTCCAGTTGGTTTTTTTTTTGTCGGTTTTTCTTTACCCATTTTCTCGATTTTCTCTTACCTTTCGCCTACACCATTCCTTTTTTTTTAAAATTTAATTTCTTTCTTTCTCGGGTGTTCATTTGCTTTTTTGTTTTTCTCTCTTTTTCTTGATTTTCCTTAATTTTTTTTTTTTTCTTTTTTCGTTTTTCTCCAATCTTTCCTTTTATTTCTCTCATTTTATCTTTCTTTCGGTAAATTTTCGTTTTAACTCCCGACGCTTTTCCCCTTCAAATTTATCCAAAATAGCATTATCTCTGTGCAAATGTATTAGTTATTGAAACCCCCCTTTTTTTTTATCTAAATGTCCATAAAAAAAATAAAAAATAAAAAAAACGAACTATATCGCGCATTTTTTTCTTTCCCGTAACTCTCACGAAGTCATGTAAATGACGTGAACGAATTTTGGCAGTTTTGGGTCGGTTTTTCTTCATTCACTGATACTTCCGGCGATATACTTCCGGAAATTAAAGTAATGCGCTATTGTATCTTTACGCTTGTTACTCTCATAACTGGAAGTACATCGCCGGAAGTTTCTGTAAAGGAAGAAAATCAGTCAAAATTCGACAAAAAATTCTGCCTACGTAGAACGTCATTCTGCAGTTACATGACTTCGTGAGAGTTACGGGAGAGAAAAAGTGCGAGATATAGTTTTTTTTTTTATGGGCTTTCAAAGCAAAAAAGGTAAATTTCTTCAATAACTAATTGTGGATTTGAGTTCAGCATATACATTTGCACAGAAATAATGATATTTTGGATAAATTTGAAGGGGGAAAAGCCGTCGGTACCTAAAACGAACATTTACCTTTCTTTCTGTCTCTCTTTTCGTCAATGTAAAACCTTTTTCTTTATACCTTTCTTTCTGGATTTTCCTTATTTATTCTTTTGTTTTTTTACCAATCTTTCTTCTCCCCTTATATATATATATATATATATATATATATTTTTTTTTTTTTTTTTTTTTTCGTTTTTAAGCTTTTCTTTTTCCCTTTTTTCTCTTTCCTTAGCCGGTCCTTTTTATTCCATTTCTTTCTTTCTTTTTTTCTTTCCTCCATTTAATAATATTTTTATATGTCGTTTAATTTATTTTTCATAACTCATCAAGATACCTCATGATATTTTAACCGCAAGAGCTATTATTAAATTTCATTAATTCTTTTTTTCTTAAAAAACGATAACGATAAATACTTCCTAAAATGCGACTCACGAATGTCTGTTTAAATGGTTAAAAGGTTATGTGAAATGTTAAATCAAATGGCATCATCAGTGAATTGAATACAACTTCCTGTTTCGCCACGCACAAATACACATGTACCAGCCCACATACGTACACATATACATCCGTATGTACATAGATACGGATGTATATGTGTACTCGCTAAACGAGTATGACCATCACTGACAAGCTTAATCAAGCTTTTTTCAATAACTTCAATAGCTCTTAACAAAAGCAAGTAACTTTAACCCATTAGAGCCCAAATTTTTATCAAACACCTTTAATTTGTACAAATTGATTTAATACTATATATATATATATATATATATATATATATATATATATACTAAAAAAAAAAAAAAGAAAAAAATTTAGAACCAAACTTATAGAGTATCGTATCTTTGAGGAAAAATGACTTTCATACATTTTCTTGACTTCATAGGACAGTTAGAGCATACATATATACTATGTATCAATAAGAGTTAGATATAAGTCAGTCAGTTAAGTGCTATACGTGATACACGATTGGGCGATCATGTCTCGAAAGAGCTCGGCAGAAGATTATCCCGCAGTAGGTTACCATTTCTTTCTGTGGTAGACTGGTTGCCAACCAAGGTAATAGAACCCAAACTGTCCTATAAATTTGACTTATAGCTAGAGAAGGAAGAGATGTATTATATTATTAACTAGTAATTATTGGGGGATCAGTTTATTACAATATAAAACTGATCCCCCACTTTATGCCCAATAGAAGCCTTAATCATGTTTCCAGCTATTATATTCAGTCAGTCAGTTAAGTGCCATACGTGATTGTCTCGAAAGAGACATGACTGACTGGGCAGAAGATTATCCCGCAGTAGGTTGCCATTTTTTTCTGTGGTAGACTGGTTGCCAACCAAGGTTATAGAACCCAATCTGTCCTATAAATTTGACTTATAGCTAGAGGAGAAAGAGATGTATTATATTCATCATCCTTTATCCACCACACCCAGATGGTGCATAGGACAGCAACCTTTTGTTGCTGTTTCTGTAACAAACTGTTTTTTACGGGGCAGGGTTGTTAGCCCTGCGCCCAACCCCCAAGCCTGGAAGACCGGTGGACCATTCTTGGTCCTTATGTTTACAACACCTGGTATTCCCAAATGGTCACCCATTTAAGGTTCAATGTTGCTTAACTTTGGTGATCGGACGGGAACCGGTATATTCAACACGATATAGCTGTAGACGATGTATTATATTATTAAGTAGTAATTAGTGGCGGATTAGTTTATTACTTCATAACAATATAAAACTGATCCCCCTTTTTATGCCCAGTAGAATCCTTGATCATGTTTTCAACTATTATATTCAGTCAGTCAGTTAAGTGCCATACGTGTTACACGCTTTAGGCGATCATGTCTCGAAAGAGACATGACTAACTGGGCAGAACATTATCCTGCAGTAGGTTGCCATTACATTCTGCCATAGACTGGTTGCCAGCCAAGACTATAGAACCCAATGTGTCCTGTTATTTAACCCATAAATGGAAGGAAGAGATGGATTAATACCTTTCCAAAGGGTATTAATGTAATGTCCCATTAATACTTTCATTGTAATTGTTTTGATGGATATTCCTCTACAGTACCTGGACTATGAATTTATCGGCTAGGAACGCGGAATCGGAGAGCCGAGTCCAAACTCCAGTCGAATTCATTGCATTCACTTACGCGCAAATACCCTTGGGAAAGGTATTAATCCGTCTATTCCTTCCAGTTATGGGTTAAATAACAGGACAGATTGGATTCTATAGCCTTGGCTGGCAACTAATCTACCGCAGAAAGCAATGGCAACCTACTGCGGGATAATCTTCTACCCAGTCAGTCATGTCTCTTTCAAGACATGATCACCCAAGCGTGTATCACGTATGGCACTTAACTGACTGACTCAATGAAATCTTTTATATTAATTCATTGCATTATTATTTGGTCATCAAAGTATTTTCTTGGCTTTCTATGTCCTTATGTCACATTTTAGCCAAATCATGTCTTCCTTTATTAAATCAGGAGTCAGCAAACTCTTTCCTCAAAAGGCCAGATATCTAAAAGAATGAGGAGCTTGAAATTGTTAATCGTTTTGTTCAATACAATCCACAAGAAATAAAGACAACGAACATATTCATTTACGAAAATGTTATCAATGAAGGCGGCATTAGGAATTAAAATAGTTACATCCCACCCATTGTGCACACGTATCTGAATCTCACAAACTTAGCAGCAAAAAAAGGTTAGTGATTTTTGTAATGTTTGGCGTTTACTTTTTAAGTTTTAAGATAGAATCAATATTTGCTTTGGAATATCCGCATCCAGCCAAGAGAATTGCTTTCAAATGTTCATCTGTCAATCTCATTATACGTGCAAACTTTACGTACTTTAGATTTTATGAGTTCAGGCAAAATATATATTTTTTTTTAATCGTATCAGCCCGAGCAAGGCGGTAACGCCACTGATGTGCAGGGGGCTACATAAGAGTAAAAAGATTAAGTAAAAGAAAGTGAAGAGGAAGACGAACCAGTTAGAAAGGAGCAAAAGAAGGATGGGAATACAGGTGTGATGACAGTTGCAAAGGTGGAGAGAAAGGAAATGATATACAGGGTGATGAAGAAATAACTAGAGTCAAGTGGTTAATAGATTAGTATTGACATTGCATTTAAATTCCTGGAGGTTGTAGCCGTCAGGAAAGAAAGAATGTGGAAGCGAGTTATGACGTAATTTACTGAAGCCAGTCCTTTTTATATATGGCACTCTTCAGACCAGTTTAAAGATGGCAATGCAAGTTAAAACATGACTGCTGCAGCAGGCTCGTAATTGCTTTTCTTAAAAGCTTCATTGTAAGTACGTACACAAAAGCACTCGGATATCAAAAGTCACTGAATTTTTTATTTCACTGATTTTCCTAAAACTTATTTTTACTGTCTGATGCAAAAATCAGATTGGCCAAATTTTGGCATTTTTACTTAGATTTATGTTATTTTTCTTCTATATAGTAAACTAGCAGTATAGCCCGGTATTACTCGGGTGTAATGAAAGCTTTAAAACTAATCCATGGTCCTGGAACTCAGACTCAGCCTAAAGAATATTGGTGTGAAGTTTGGTGAGAATAGTATAAAAATTGTGGATTTATATAAATGACATACAGGCAGATAAACAGACACACACATAAACATCTTGCCTTATATATATATATAATCGATTTTCTACACTATTGTAAGAACTGCAACCTTGAAATTTCTGAATATCGTTTCTTATGTCATTGTCTATGAGTGTATCAAATTTGATTAAAATCGGACCACTCCTTCTATAACCCAATTTTTTCGATTATCGATATTTATCGGGGGTACCTTGACACAAAACCTAGCTAAGAACACTCGCAGATGCTTATAGTACAACTGTGTAAATTTTCAAGAAAATTGGTTCAGCCGTTTCAGAGTCTATAGGTGATGGACACATACAGACACACATACAAAGTTCCATTTATAAATAAGTTTAGATTTAACTACTATCTATTGATCATTCCAGCTTCAGAAGTTCATTTTTCCAAGGGACTGTTTAACCAATATTATACCATTTGTCTGACCAATTTTGATAAGAACTTCTTGCTGTTTAAATTGTAAACCTTCCAGATGGGTATCTCCTCGACATAACTTCCCTATTTGGATAAAGGACTTCCATAGGTGGCATGTTAATCCAGGATGGATAATTATCCTGAGAACTCTTGTGGAACACCTTATGAGACATTTTACAGATAGACCAATTATTTGTTCGTTCCCAACTTAATTTGGTTAATTTTATCTTTCCAGTGTCCACTGTTGTTATGTACCGTAAATGTACCTGTTTAAAATCTGACAGCTTTTTCCGTTGACAAAAAAATAAAAAATAAAAAATTCACAACAAAGAATTTTGGGCATTTTGCTTGTGTCTTCATCAGATTTTTTTCCATCAGAAAAATTTGTCAAATTTTAAACAGGTACATTTAGAGTTCATCACAGTGGACACTGGGAGGATGAAATTTACCAAATTAAGTTTAGAACGAACAAATAATTAGTCCCTCTGGAAGATAGGGATATCTTTAGATATGTTGATAGATATGAATAGACTGAGATTGATTAACTCACTAAGTCTCTTTTAAATTAAATTTTGGCATTAAATGACCTTTAAGGAGTTTAGTTTAACAAGCCAATCAAATCTTCTATCATTATTATTGTTATCATCATCAAGAAATTATAGTCTTACACCAAAAAAGCCAATGCACTCAGCATCAAAGCACACATTCAATGCCACTGGCTTTGCTCGGCAGGTCATGTCATTTGTCTTGATAGCAGAATGTCTAAATAAATGCTCTTTGGTAAATTGTTCTTTAGCACTAGATCCCAGCATAAAATAAAGGCAGCACTTCGACGACTGTTAAAAAGAGTCTCTCTTTTGCAGACTGCCACATAGATGATCCTGATTGGGAAACTGTAGCTTGTGATCGATATAAGTGGCTGTGTATAATTCGTGAAGGCAATAAAAGCCTCCAAGAACATTAACTGAATTGGGCTGATATCAAATGTACAGTTAGAAAAGGGGGAAATCATTGGACCAACAAGCTGTCAATTTGCATTTAATGATTGTGGCAGAGCATGTTTAATGAGCCACTAGAAGAGATACATTTGGAGTCAGTCAGTTAAGTGCCATACGTGATACATGCATTGGGCGATCATGTCTCAAAAGAGACATGACTGACCAGGCAGAAGATTTTTCCCGCAGTAGATTGCTATTTCTTTCTAAAATAGACTGGTTGCCAACCAAGGCTGCAGAACCCATCTGTCCTGTTTTTTAATCCATAGCTAGAGAGAGAAGAGATGAATTAATACTCTACTGGAATTTGAACGCGGCACTCCAGTTTCTCATTTCGAGCTGATATCCACTCCACCACAACAAACCGACAAGCTTTTAACACGACTAAAAATGAAAATATTTATTTTTTAACAATAACTGAGTGAATCAAGAATAAATATAAATGCATATTATACAACAGATGTCAAGGTGAAGGAAGAGGTTGTTGCATCTCCACAGAATCAGGCTGACCATTCCCGGTAACATCCGCTACAATTTCCATGGACGAAGACTGACCACCAGATGATTTCTTTTTCTTTTTCTTTTTACCTCGATTACGTTTTTGTTTGGCAGGCGGACCCATCTCCAGCAAGTTTTCAGTTTCCTTTTTGTCAAAGTAAAAATTATCGCGATCTTTTTGAACAAGAGCCAAGTGCTCAGAGTATGTGGAGTATGCCGCCGGCATGTAGGCCAGCAGTGAATCTGGGACTGGAATGTCGAGAAGCTCGGGCAACATATAAGGCTTCAGCCAGACAACAAGGGGAGTCGAGCCAAATGTGTAGTGAGTTCTTTTGTGATAGAATAACACACCATCAACCTGAAAGAAAACACACACAATTATTTATTATTTACATATTAATAACATTTTAGAGGGAGAGAGGGATAGATAAATAGAAAGACAAGAGAGAAGAGAGTGATACAAAGTAAAAGGGAGAGAAGAGATGAAAAGGAAAGGGACAGAGAGAAGCCAATAAAGGCAAGATAGGGAGAGGGGGATAGATAAATAGAAAGACAAGAGAGAAGAGAGTGATACAAAGTAAAAGGGAGAGAAGAGATGAAAAGGAAAGGGACAGAGAGAAGCCAATAAAGGCAAGATAGGGAGAGAGGGATAGATAAATAGAAAGACAAGAGAGAAGAGAGTGATACAAAGTAAAAGGGAGATAAGAGATGAAAAGGAAAGGGACAGAGAGAAGCCAATAAAGGCAAGATAGGGAGAGAGGGATAGATAAATAGAAAGACAAGAGAGAAGAGAGTGATACAAAGTAAAAGGGAGAGAACAGATAAAGTTATAAAATATGGTGAAATAATAGATCCATGTTTTAGAATATTGTAGACAAAATTTGTTAATAGATTTATTTTTATTGTTTATCAATAATGATTTTGAATATTTAAATATATTTTACACTAGCAGTATAGCCTGGCGTTGCTCAGGTGTAATGAAAGCTTTAAAACTAATCCATGGTCCTGGAGCTCAGACTCTTTTGATGTTGGTAGGAAAGACTAAAAAGCAATAGTTGTTTCCAGTTAAAGAGAAACCATAGACTAAAAGAAAAATAAATGGATGTAAGTCAAATTTTGATTTCCTGGTATCAATATCAAAGAAGTTTTTTTGTCGTAAAATCAATTTTGAAGGCTAAATAAGTCCTCTGAGTAAATGGTATCATGGCTGAGACTAAGAACTACAACTATACCTACTTAGAGCCAAACCCGAAGCAAAAACTAAAATAAAAGGGCTGAAAAAATAGACATACAGGCAGATAAACAGACACACACAAACATCTTGCCTTTTATATATATATATATATATATATAATCAATTTTCTGCACTATTGTAAAAACTGCAACCTTGAAACTTCTGAATATCGTTTCTTATGTCTTTATGAGTGTATCAAATTTGATTAAAATCAGACCACTCCTTCTTTAACGCGATTTTTTCGATTATCAAATTTCGATATTTGTCGGTGGGTACCTCGACACAAAACCTTGCAAAGAACACTCGCAAACACTTGTAGTACGACTGTGTAAATTTTCAAGAAAATCGGTTCAGCCGTTTCAGAGTCTATAGGTGATGGACACACACAGACACACATACAAAGTTCCATTTATAAATAAGTTTAGATATGTAGATAAAGACTTTGTACAAGTGAGATATTTATAATAATTATAATTTATTCGTCATTTTTAGCAATCTTAGAACATATTTTTAGGAGAAAAAAGTCAGACTTCGTAATACTAGGTATTCGGCTATTGCGCATGCAGACATTAACCCAATTATACAAAATGTATTCATTTGCATTGCATCAAATATTTATAGACATTATTTAAAATCTCAACTGTACAAGAGCTTTATTCAAATTGTTACCTTTTTAAGGGGTGCTGAAAAATTCATACTCCCCACACCTAAAAAAAATAAAATAAAATAAATATATTGGAGTAGATAGACTAAACTATTGCCCAGTTCACACTCCACCCACGTTTATTGAACAGGTGAAGAGGCACATCCCTTGTTCCCTGTTTAGGATGTGGTTTCCGGCTTTCTCTTTTCCAATCTTTTCACTCTTCTTTTTTTTCTTTTCACTCTTATGTAGCCCCCTGCACATCAGTGGTGTTACCGCCTTACTTGGGGTGATATGATTAAAAAAAAAAAAAGTAAAAAATTGTGGAATTAATTTAGGATGAGAATTTTTCAGCACCTCCTTCCAGAAATGCTTTCTACAACATAATATTCAAATATGGCACTCTGCAGATTCCTCCCCATTTCCTATCTGTAAATTTTCATGATTTATTTGGGAAAATAGTGGAATACTTCTCCATTTGGCTTTTCAAATTTTTCTTTTGGAATATACATCATAATCTATAGCATGGAATAAAATATGACGTCATAAAATATGACGTCATATTTAAATATGACGTCTGGAATTTGAATTCGGCTCAACTAATTGCAGTTTCTGAATTTTTAACTTTCAAATATAAACTCAGATTTTATCACTTATAGAAAATTAGATACTTACTGAAAAATTTGCAGATGCAAGAGCGTTGGTGATAACTTCCTTTGTACAGATAAAATTTGGTAAGGCAATAAACTTGAACTGTAAAGAAAAAAAAAATCATGAAAAATGTTTGAAAAGAAATAAAAAAAAATAAAAAAAAATTTTTTTTTAATTTCCTCAAAATAAATACAAAACATTTATCTTCAGAAAGAAAAAATACTCCAGAGAAACCCTCAGTCCGTTAGGTGTCATACATGATACACGGTTTGGCGACCATATCTTAAAAGAGACAGGACAGACTGGGCAGAAGATTTTCTGCAGTAAGTTGTCATTACTTTCTGCAGTAGACTGCTTGCCAACCAAGGCGATATAACCCAATTTGTCTTGCTATTTAACCCATAGCTGGAGAAAGAAGAGATGGGTTAATACTTTCCTGAAGGCATTTGTGTGTAAATGAATGCAATAAAATTAGACTGGAATTTTCGATTTCTATGTGCCGAGCTGATATCCCCTGCACAACAACGCACATTCTCATCAAATTAAATTCAGAAATTGAAACCGAAAAATCTCACCAAACTGAATTCTGAAATGGGATGAGAGATTGAAATTTAATTAATGATTCTCAAATGGGAGGTATTTGGCTCCTCAGAGATTTTAACCAGGGTAGAAACTTCAATCATTATATGTCAGTAATAATAATAATAATAATAATAATAATAATAATAAAGAGAAAAAAATCATTGACGACATTTTAAATTGGGGGATTGTTTCGTTTATGGCATATTAACCTTTTTCCAGGTTATTTAATGTCAAATAATTCAAATTGTGTTGTTTTCATAAACAATAGATAGGTGAACATAAAAGTATAAAAGTAAAAGTATAAAAGTAAAAGAAAAAAAAATTAAAAAAAAAAAAACATTGTGAGAGGAGGACAAGGGTCTGGTTTGTATTAAATTAAAAAATATGTAACTAGGTCATCGCCATGTATTTGAAATACTGATTGAATTGAAGAAACTAGAGAAACATTTACTTCAGATTACGGATTCCTAAAGTAGGGATACAACTTCTACCATATATATATACTAGCAGTATAGCCTGGTGTTGCGCGGGTGTAATGAAAGCTTTAAACATAATCCATGGTCCTGGAGCTCAAACTCAGTCTAAAGAATATTTGAAATAATAAAATAATTGCGACAATTTACCAATCGCACCGTGTGTGTGTGTATACACACACACACACATATATATATATATATATATATATATATATATATATATATATACTAGCAGTATAGCCCGGCGTAGCTCGGTTGTAATGAAAGCTTTAAAACTAATCCATGGTCCTGGAGCTCAGACTCTTTGGACGTTGGCATGAAAGACTAAAAAGCAATAGTTGTTTCCAGTTAAAGCAAAACCGTAGACTGAAAGAAAAATGAATGGATGTAAGTCAAATTTTGATTTCCTGGTATCGATATCAAATAAGCTTTTTTCGTCGTAAACTGAATTTTGAAGGTTAAATAAGTCCTCTGAGTAACTGGTATCATGGCTGAGACTAAGAACTACAATTATATCTACTTAGAGCCAAACCCGAAGCAAAAACTAAAATAAAAGGGCTGAAAAAAAATAGACATACAGGCAGAAACAGACACACACATAAACATCTTGCCTTTTATATATATATATATATATTAATGCAGGTTTCATTGAATAATATGGACAAGTTTTGTCTATTAATTTTGTGTAGGATCCGTTCATACCGTCTGATATACTTGATGGTGATGTCATTAAAAGACAACAAAAAATCACAGTAATTGTTGATTTTTTTTATCGGGTCTAAGCTTTCGGCTCACATAAGCCATTATCAAAGAGTAAATATTAACACACAGTAAACATAGAACATTTAAGTTATTAACAATAAAGAGAATTGAATTGAAAATATAAGTCCATCCCTACCGTGGTGGATGGCCGAAGACAGTGACAAAATTTATATATATATATATATATATATATATAAAATCGATTTTCTGCACTATTGTAAGAACTGCAACCTTGAAACTTCTGCATATCTTTTCTTATGCCTTTGTCTGTCAGTGTATCAAATTTGATTAAAATCGGACCACTCCTTCTATAACCTGATTTTTTTCGATTATTTATTTTCAATATTTATTGGGGGTACCTTGACACAAAACCTAGCTAAGAATACTCACAGACGCTTAGAGTACAACTGTGTAAATTTTCAAGAAAATCGGTTCAGTCGTTTCGGAGTCTATAGGTAACGAAGACACACAAAGTTCCATTTATAAATAAATTTAGATAGATTTAGATTTATTGCTTTAATAAACATGCCATGTTTCGTTTCTAATCAATTCACTCCAAGCACGACGACGACGATGCAAGGGATTTTACTGTAGGTGAAAGAGAAGGAAAAAAAAAACATTAGAAGGAACTGGAAAACTAATAACATAATTTCAGGTGTTTGGTAGAGACATTAGAAGTATAGAGTTTGAGTTTTGGTTAACAGCATATCAACACCTCTGTGGGTTATTTCATGCCAAAAAGGTGGGGTTTTAAGGTATACTTTTTAATTTTTCATGATAGTGAGAAGTTGAATTAGTCAGATTTTGATGAAAAACTTGGTTCTTTTTAGAAAACCCATTTCTAAAATTTTTATGATAAAAAGTTTATTTTTATTTTATTTTCCGTAGTGTTTTGACCCCAGTTTGGTAGGTAGCTATTTGCCCATAGCTGGGACCCTAACAGGTGCTACCACTCCAGGTCAGGGTGGACCTTGGAACAACAGCAATTAAGAAGTTGTTCCATGCTCCTCAAAACCCTCTGAGGCCTTGCTGCTGGATGCAGTTTATCATCATACCCAGGAACTGGAAGTACAGAGCTGAAGTCGAATTTACAGAGGCTAAAAAGCCAATCCTAAACAGGAAACAAGCAGTAAACTTCATCTCTTCAAAAGATGGAAATATGACTAAAAATATATCTGCAAAAAAAACAAAAAAAAAAAAAAAAACAAACAATACAAATAATGGCAAAGGTAAGACTTATCTTAGCCGACGCTTTTCATCATAGATTTTATCAAAGCAAATTTAAGGATTTTATTTTGCAACAAGTATTTTTTTTTTTTTTTAATCGTATCACTCCGACCAAGGCGGTAGCGCCACTGATGTGCAGGGGGCTACATAATAGTGAATGAAAAGATTGGAAAAGAGAAAGCCGGAAACCACATCCTAAACAGGGAACAAGGGATGAGCCTCTTAACCTGTTCAATAGACGTGGGTGGAGTGTGAACCGGGCGATAGATCTACTCCAATTGAAAAAAAAAGAAACAAAAGGCTTTTGAACCACAGATGCAGAAGACGAAATTCTTATGCTAATATATATTTATAGACATCTATTATGAAATAAAAGACATACAAACCTCACTGCTATCAGAAGTACCAAGGATCTGACAGAACATTGGTACAATGTCATGGTTTTTAAAGAGCACCTTCATTTGTTCTGAAGCCTTCTTGATAAAGTAAAAATTTGTCTATATTTCTGAGATGAGATAGTATTTACAGTATTTACATTATTTGGATTATTGTCCTCATCTTTGTTGCCGTTTGTACAACGTTTTGGCCATTGTACGCTTTGGACTTCTTCAGGTGCTAGGAATTTCGAACCGAACCCATTATTACAATCAGTGGGGTATATTATCCTCATTCCTTGCGTAAAGCCTCGTTTGAAAGTCATGAGTTATCTCTCTCTAACTCTGCAAGTTACTTGTTCACCACGACTGTAGTTTGGTATTACTAGCACCTGAAGAAGGCCGGAGCATACAATGGCTGGAATGTTGTACAAATGGCAACAAAGATAAAGACAATAGTCTGAATAGTGTAAATACTGTAAAAGTAAAAATGTTTTTTTTTTGTATAATTTTGAAATTTAAGAGATGCTCATTATGTATGGAATGCTCGTTGAAAAGTCCAACTAAATTATGGAAAATGCTAAAGAACATAATTTAATGTTTAATGAAGAAAAGTAAGTAAACATTTTTTTCCAGTTTACAAGATGCACTTTTTTTCATAAAAAAGTACCCTGAAAAATACATGTGCATCTTCGAAGATGAACGTATCAGTTACCCCATGGTTATCACCATGACATGGTCTGTAGTGACGATCACTTATCTAAACTTATTTATAAATGGAACTTTGTGTGCGCGTGTGTGTGTGTATGTGTGCATGTATCCGTTAACTATAGACTCCAAAATGGCTGAACTGATTTTCTTGAAAATTTACACAGTTGTACTATAAGTGTCTGCAAATGTTCTTAGCTAGGTTTTGTCAAGTTACCCCTGATAAATATCGAAAAACGATAATCGAAAAAAATCAAGTTATAGAAGGAGTGGTCCGATTTTAATCAAATTTGATACCCTCATAGACAAAGATATAAGAAACAATATTCAGAAGTTTCAAGGTTGCTCTTCTTAAAATAGGGCAGAAAATTGTTAATATATATATATATATATATATATATATATATATATATATATATAAGGCAAGATGTTTGTGTGCGTGTGTGTCTGTTTATCTGCCTGTATGTCTATTTTTTTCAGCCCTTTTATTTTAGTTTTTGCTTCGGGTTTGGCTCTAAGTAGGTATAATTGTAGTTCTTAGTCTCAGCCGTGATACCATTTACTCAGAGGACTTATTTAGCCTTCAAAATTCAGTTTACAATGAAAAAAACTTATTTGATATCGATACCAGGAAGTCAAAATTTTACTTACATCCATTTATTTTTCTTTCAGTCTATGGTTTCGCTTTAACTGGAAACAACTATTGCTTTTTAGTCTTTCGTGCCAACGTCCAAAAAGTCTGAGCTCCAGGACCATGGATTAGTTTTAAAGCTTTCATTATACCTGAGCAACGCCAGGCTATACTGCTAGTTGTACATGATTGACAGTAGTGATGACTCTGCAGTTTAAAGCTTTTACCTGAATTCAGCAGCAACAAGTTTTTGGGATTTGAAGATGAATAAAATTTTATATTTTTATGTACATATTTTTCAAATTTTTAGTTCATTTTTATGAAAATAAAACCACCCTTGTATAATGAAAGATGTATAGCATATTTACTAACCACCAACTAGTATGTCATTGCCATACAAACAAAATTGGATGAGGAATTAACGTAAATAATACGTGGCGCCAGTACGTGCGGGATGCATCAGAATGACTTTTTTCCTTTAGAAATTTCTTTCCCAAATTTCTTTCCCAAATTTCTTTCCCAAATTAGGGTGCATCATCCAAGCTGCAACGTCTTATAAGCAAGAAAATATGGTAAATATTGTTGCTGTTATTGAATTTTTTTTTTATGCAATTAATATTTATATAATTTTAATTAGGGCTTAATTTACGTCTAATATATTTTAAATAACAGGCAGTTATAAATTTGACCATTTTCTTTTAATTTTATCACATTTTTATCATCATGTATGTTGGCTTTGGAAAAAGGTAATTTTTTCAGGAACAGTGACAGTGTTATTTACTAGACATCATTAGATATTTAGAAAACACATTGTGTAGATAGTTTGTTTTTAACTTTATCATTCAACTACTCACAATTGGTTTGATATTTTTTATTCTTTTTTTTTTTTTTTTTTACAGTTTATCAGCCCATTAGTCTAAGATAGAGTTTATATATCATTCTCAAATATAACAATGTACAATATGACCAGTTTTATGATGTGTTGCATGTTAGGGGGTGTTATTTAGTTTAGTCTGTATTGCAGAGTATCATGCCAAAACTAAATTGCTAGTGTCTGTGAGAAAATCACCATCAATGTTTTTATATAGGCTTTTATTTTCAATAATAATAATTTCCTATTTTTCAAAAAATGGGCCAGAACAGCCGGGCAACAATGCAGTAATGATATAGCATAAAAAGTGGTAATAAATCTCCTAACCATCTATTTTTATTTGGATGTTTTTTTAGTCAAGACATCAGCAAAAAAAAAAAAAAAAAAAAAATGTAAAGATTTTATTTGGATGAATTGTGAATGACCAACCTTAGATTTTGGATGGGGTTCAAAGTATTCAGGAGATTCTTTATATTTAGAGTGCAGCCAATAAAACCGGAACTCAGTCTGAGGAAAAATGAAAAGAGAAAAGAAAAATAAGAGAAAAAAGCAAAGGTAAAAGAGAAAAAGAAAAAAGGAAAAAGAGAAAGAGAAAAAGAAAAGGATAAAAGGAAAAAAAGAAAAGGATAAAAGGAAAAAAGAAAAGGAAAAAAGGAAAAAGAGAAAAAGAAAAAGAAAAAGAAAAAAGGAAAAAGAGAAAAAGAAAGTAAAAAGAAAAAGGAAAAAGAAAAAGAAAGAGAGAAAAAGCAAAGGAAAAAGAAAAAGAAAGAGAGAAAAAGCAAAGGAAAAAAGAGAAAAAGAGAAAAAGCAAAGGAAAAAAGAGAAAAAGAGAAAAAGCAAAGGAAAAAAGAGAAAAAGAGAAAAAGCAAAGGAAAAAAGAGAAAAAGAGAAAAAGCAAAGGAAAAAAGAAAAAAGAAAAAGAGAAAAAGCAAAGGAAAAAAGAGAAAAAGAGAAAAAGCAAAGGAAAAAAGAAAAAAGAAAAAGAAAAAGAAAAAGCAAAGGAAAAAAGAAAAAAGAAAAAGAAAAAGAAAAAAGCAAAGGAAAAAAGAGAAAAAGAAAAAGCAAAGGAAAAAAGAGAAAAAGAAAAAAGCAAAGGAAAAAAGAGAAAAAGAAAAAGCAAAGGAAAAAGAGAAAAAGAAAAAAGCAAAGGAAAAAGAGAAAAGAAAAAAGCAAAGGAAAAAGGGAAAAAGAAAAAAGCAAAGGAAAAAGAGAAAAAGAAAAAAGCAAAGGAAAAAGAGAAAAAGAAAAAAGCAAAGGAAAAAGAGAAAAAGAAAAAAGCAAAGGAAAAAGAGAAAAAGAAAAAAGCAAAGGAAAAAGAGAAAAAGAAAAAAGCAAAGGAAAAAGAAAGAAAAAGAAAAAAGCAAAGGGAAAAGAGAAAAAGAAAAAAGCAAAGGGAAAAGAGAAAAAGAAAAAAAGCAAAGGAAAAAGAGAAAAAGAAAAAAAGCAAAGGAAAAAGAGAAAAAGAAAAAAAGCAAAGGAAAAAGAAAAAAGCAAAGGAAAAAGAGAAAGAAAAAAGCAAAAAGGAAAAAGAAGAAAAAAGCAAAGGAAAAAGAGAAAAAGAAAAAAGCAAAGGAAAAAGAGAAAAAGAAAAAAGCAAAGGAAAAAGAGAAAAAGAGAAAAAGAAAAAAGCAAAGGAAAAAGAGAAAAAGCAAAAGCAAAGGAAAAAGAGAAAAAGAAAAAACAATGGAAAAAGAGAAAAAGAAAAAACAAAGGAAAAAGAGAAAAAGAAAAACAAAGGAAAAAGAGAAAAAGAAAAAGCAAAGGAAAAAAGAAAAAAGAAAAGGAAAAAAGAAAAAAGAAAAGGAAAAAAGAGAAAAGGAAAAAAAGAGAAAAGGAAAAAAGAAAAAAGAAAAGGAAAAAAGAGAAAAGGAAAAAAGAGAAAAGGAAAAAAGAAAAAAGAAAAGGAAAAAAGAGAAAAGGAAAAAAGAGAAAAGGAAAAAAGAGAAAAGGAAAAAAGAGAAAAGGAAAAAAGAGAAAAGGAAACTAAACAGTTGAAGTTACATTCTTAAAAATGTTAGGTATTTTTGAACTGTTGACTCCTGGTGGCAATGTCTTTCTCAATAGTAGACTGTTCAGAGATATTTATGAAGCCATGAAAATAAAAAAGGACAACTTCATGAAAGAACAGAGTAAAACAACATAATTTGGAAAATATTTAAAAGACAATTCAAGACTTAATAAAAGATAGTGTCATTATTGTTAACAGCACATGTAATCTAATACATTTACTAAAAAAAAGAGCCTATCATGATGAAAAAAGACCCCAAACTTGATAAAAGCAAAGTTTTAGAATCAAAATCATTTTTAAAAAAAATATTGATTTGGAAATTCTTACTATAATCAAATAATTGTGGGATTTTCATGAAACTTTTAAAATTTATTCACAAAGGAATTAAATTATTTAAGAAGTTGTTTTTTTTCCCCTTTTTTTTAGAAAATCTGGGTAAAAATATATTTATTTATCTATTTATTTTTTTATTTATTTTTTATTTTTTTATTTTTATTTTTATTTACACACCTGTTACACAACCACTTAACTTCATGAAATTTTTCCACCTTAATAATTATATCAGTTAAAAGTAAAACTCCTTGGAGAATTTAAATCAATTTTTTTGTAAAACAGAAACACAATTTACCAAAAATCTGCTGAATCATGAAATAAAAAGCACAATAAAACTCTAGCATTATTTAATTGAACAGGTTAAAAGGCTCATCCCTTGTTCCCTGTTTAGGATGTGGTTTCCGGCTTTCTCTTTTCCAATCTTTTCATTATTACGTAGCCCCCTGCACATCAGTGGCGTTACCGCCTTGCTCAGGGTGATACAATTAAAAAAAAAAAAAAAAAATTTAGAAAATCTTTTATTTGGTTTTGTAAATAAGATATATTAAGGACACTATGATCTTAAGAAAAAATTTTTTTTATGAATAATGAATTTTTACAAGAATTATTTTCATTCTTGTTTTAATTTTAATTAGAATAATCCATAAAGTTTTAAATTTTAAAATTCTTCATTAATTTCACCCTTTTAGATGATATTAAGTAAAAACTATATTTTCTAATCATAGCTTAGTAGAAATCAACAACAGTATTTTTAAAAGAGTTTTATTTCTAGGTGTATAAACATGCTGATTTTCTGCTACGAAGATCAGCATGTTTATAGCATAGTTAAGAAGACTAAACTATTACCCGGTTCACACTCCACCCACGTCTATTGAACAGGTGAAGAGGCTCATCCCTTGTTTTCTGTTTCAGATGCAGTTTCCAGTTTTCACTTTTCCAGTTTTTTCACTCCTATGTAGCCCCCTGCACATCAATGGCGTTACCGCCTTGCTCGGGTGATATGATTAAAAAAAAGAGTGATAACTCTAGTAAATTTTAAGCATCTAAAATTCAATAATTTTAAGCATCTAAAATTCAATAAAACATTAAAGGAGAATATTTTCCAAAATTTTTAATATCATTGGAAACTTATTAAAAAATTTAATATCATTAAAACTTATATAAAAAAGTTGTTTCACATTATATACATAGCTATGAACTTTAATAGGTATGTCCCAAGCCTCATAAAAAAATTGAACACTTTTGTGAAGAGGGTATATTGCTGTCTTGTAGGTCACCACTAGCAGTGGTAATCTACTTCAAGCAGTTGGCGAGTATTGTATTTTGTTAATATTATAAGATTACTATTTCATTTTCCAACTCTGTTTTGGTTATTTCTTGTTCAGTAACCATTTTTAAGTTACAATAATTCAACAATTATGTTTTATAGATAAAGACCCTGTAGAACAACATTAGATAAATAATCATGTCATTAATATGTCAACAGCTTAAATAAACAGCTACCTCTGAGTTAAAAAATTAATTTCTGTGATATTCGAAACTTAAAGGAAATAATGTTTGTTCCAAATCAGATTAATTAAACTTTAAATCAGGTAATATTCCTCAAATAAAGTTTCAGAAAAGTATGTAATGAGGAAAGAGAGCCTAGAGAATCTAATATTCACAGGACAGATAGAATGAAAGAGAGACGGGAAACAGCATGAGACATATTTGATAGGTTTGGGAGAGATCTTTTGGAAAGATATTAAGAGTAACAAGAGACAGGGACAAATGGAAGTTCATGACCGCCTATATCCTGAAGGGACACAGCACATAAAGAAGATATTGTTACGTATTAAGTGTAACAAAAAACCCCAAAAAAAAACAAAAAAAAAGATTGACCAAGACTCAGAGATAAAAATCACATACAAATATTTCATTTACAAAAACATTAAATAAAAATATTTACAAATATACAGTTTCTGCATTCAAATAGAAAAATAGTTTTTGGATTCAAGACAGAAATGTAGAGTTTACTACTGGCAGGCAAAGTGTTATGAAGGGGAAGGAAAGGTCAGTATCTTTAGCCAGTTAAGATAGTAAAGAAGTTTAAGTGCTATACTTTTTGGAATCCTCAAATGTGCATATAAAAAATAATTTTCAGTATGGTCAATGAAAAATCAAAGATATCTATTTATCCTTTTTGTTCCAGGATGTTCTCTTTCAGGTTTTAGTTGGTCGGCAATTTTTCTTAGAGATTCTTTCAGCTGGATATAAATCCTTGAATCAAAGCCAGAGTTGATAATATTAGCAAATTCTTTTCACTACTAACTACTCTCTTCCCAAAACCGATTTTTATAGGGGCTAACACCTAATTTGCATATTCTAGAATCCTTTAGAATTCTCTAGATTTTACTCAAATTTTCTTGGACATTCTAGCATCTTCCAAATGTTCTATTTCTAATTTCCTTATTTTTACGACTACTTCATGAATGAAAACTTATTTGTAATAACAGGTAGGACTGAATAGAATCCCTTACTTTTTAGACATTATTAATATTATTTTTAAATATAAATGCATTTTTGTAACAATATGAAGGAATATCTTGTCTCTTTGTTGATTTTATTTAGTTGCATATTACACTTTATGGGTTATTTAATGCATATATTTAAATATTTTCTACACAACTTTTTTTTTTTTAGAGGTAATAATGGTTTTAGTGAAACAAATCTTATTAGTATTTGTCTATATTTCTGAGATGAGGTAGCATTTACACTATTTATATTATTTGAACTATTATCCTATCTTTGTTGCCATTTGTACAACATTTCGGGTATTGTACTCTCCAGCCTTCTTCAGGTGCTGAGAAATTTGAAACGAAACCTTTATTACAATCACTTGGGTATATAAATCTCATTCCTTGCGTAGAGCCTCTTTTGGTTGTATCCGAAGAAGGCCAGAGAGTACAACAAAAAAAACACCATACAAATGGCAACAAAGATGTAGAGAATAGTCCAAATAGTGTAAATACCAGGTTACAGCAGTGGTGATCAAGTAACTTAGAGGGTTAGAGGGAAATAACTCATGACTCCCAAAAGAGGCTCTACGCAAGGAATGAGAATCATATATCCAGTGATTGTAATAAAGGGTTTGGTTCAAAATTCCTAGCACCTGAAGAAGGCTGGAGCATACAACAACCAAAAAATCGTATAAATGGCAACAAAGATGAGGTCAATAATCTGAATAATGTAAACAGTGCAAATTTTACTAATTAACCTATAGCTGTGGGGAGAAGAGGTGGATTCATATCTTTTCCAATGGTATTTCAACATACATGAATATAATGACCTCAGCTTTCCAGTTAACAATTCCGGGACATTATTTGGTACACCACATGCACATTCAATCAGGTATTCCCCAGTGGTCACCCATCTAGGTGCTGGTCAGACTCAACATTACTTAAATTTTTTGTGATCTAACTTGAATAGAACGAACCCAACTGGAATTGGAACTTGGTTCTCTGATTAAAAATTCCACACCATTATTAACCTGTGCTTCCGAGTTAACAGCACCTGGTATTCCAAAGCAATTACCCATCTATGTGCTGCTCAGTTATGGCTCCAACGAGTTTAAGAACTCACTACCTTTTGTTTTGTTTTTTTAATCATATCACCCCGAGCAAGACGATAATGTCACTGATGTGCAGGGGGCTACGTAAGAGTGAAAAGATTGGAAAAGAGAAAACTGGAGACCACATCCTAAGCAGGGAACAAGAGATGAGCCTCTTCACCTGTTCAATAGACATGGGTGGAGTGTGAACCGGGCAATAGTTTAGTCTATCTACTCCAATTCAGGGATTGAGATCAAGTTTTGTTTAATGGCATATCAACCTCTGTGGGTTATTTAATGCCAAAAAGGGAGGGTTTTAAGGTGTTTTTTCAATGTTCAGTTATAGTGAGAAAATTGATTTAGAGTTTGATGAAAAGTTTTTTTTTTGTTTTGTTTTTTTAATTTTAGAGAACTGAAGATGTCTTCTAGTTTTATATTCAAAAATGTATTGCTGGTAATAATTCTTTCCTTAAAAATCTATTGTTAGTAATATTTTTCCTTCAAAAATGTATATTTTTCTATAAAAGTCTATTTTTATACTTTCATAGTGTTTTTACCCCAGTTTAGGGGTCAACTATTTGCCCATAGCTTGGACCCTAAAAGGTGCTACCATTCCAGATCAGGGTGGACCTGAGATCAACAGCAATTAAGAGGTGGTTCCATGCTCCTCACAACCTCCCAAACAGAGGCCTTGCTGCCGGATGCAGTTTACTGTCATACCCAGGACCCTCAGGGATGGAACTCACAATTACTATGTTACCAAATTCAAAAGAACCAACGTTTTAATCTACTAGGCTATTGTACCCTAGGACAATTTGCTGTAATTAATTTAGCGCCTTAAACCAACGGACTTTCAACTTCTGAAAGACTTGAAAAAACTACATCAAATTGTCATGTGAGCAGGATTAGCACGATTTAAAATTCCGAGCAATTATCCATCACCCCATCTGCACAGCAAAGCTCATAGTATTTTCAA
Source organism: Ascarosepion bandense (assembly GCA_037127315.1). Taxonomy (NCBI): domain Eukaryota; kingdom Metazoa; phylum Mollusca; class Cephalopoda; order Sepiida; family Sepiidae; genus Ascarosepion; species Ascarosepion bandense. The sequence goes on from JBBBDQ010000445.1 coordinate 3,073,824, forward strand.
GTGTTCACTATCTATGGCTCAACACTGATTAATTTTAGTGGTCGAGGCATCCCAGTTCTTGTACAATGTTTTGTGGCAGCAAACTGGGAATTAAACTAGAACAGCAACCTCCATCTCAAAAACAAATCTGATTTTCTCAACAATTTTTTTATAAAAAAATGACTTGTGTAATTTGTTTTTCAAAATTAAGATTTCATACTGGATTGCAAAATTTGTAAAAAGTAAAGAGAATAGTCAGTTAAGTGCCATACATGATACATGCTTGGGTGATCATGTCTCGTAAGAGACATGACTGACTGGGCAGAAGATTATCCTGCATTAGGTTGCCATTGCTTTCTATGGTAGACTGGTTGCCAGCCAAGGCTATGGAATACAGTCTGTCCTGTTATTTTGCCCAATCTTTCCCAAGGGTATTTGTTCATAAGTGAATGCAAGAAATTCAACTGAAATTCGAACTCAGCTCCCTTGGAGCAGATAGACTAAACTATCACCTGGTTCAAACTCCACCCATGTCTATTGAACAGGTGAAGAGGTTCATCCCTTGTTCCCTGTTTAGGATGTGGTTTCCGGCTTTCTCTTTTCCAATCTTTTCACTCTTATGTAGCCCCCTTGCTCAGGGTGATATGATTAAAAAAAAATAAAAATAAAAAAAAGTGACAAAAGATCAAGAAAATGTTCAGGACTCACCTCACTATCATACATTGGATAACCATTCCAACTCATAATATCAAGAATATAATAAACATTTTCAAGTTCGCTGTAGATGCAGTCAAGAATCGTGCCTTCTGAAACAGAAGTTTGGAAACAGAATCAGTTTTAGATATCAAGAATATAAAACAATATTTGAAATATTAACAAATGGGGTTTATGGCTGGTAAAATCAAAGGGCTTGTCACTCACATTTAGCATGTCAGTCAGCTAAATGCCGTATGTGATACACACTTAGATGATCATGTCTCTTTCAATCCATGACTGACTAGGCAGAAGATTTTTCTGCAAGTAAGTTGCCATTTTTTCTGCAGTAGACTGGTTGCCAACCAAGGCTATAGAACACAATCTGTCCTGATATTCAATACTTATCTATATCAGTTAATTGTCATACGTGATACATGTTTGAGCAATCATATCTTTTTTGAGACTGAGTTTTGTTTAATGGCATATCAACCTCTGTGAATTATTTAATGCCAAAAAGGTGGGGTTTTAAGGTTATTTTTAATGTTCAGTTATAGTGAGAATGTAGTCAAATTTTAATGAAAATTTTTTGTTTTTATTCTTTTATTTTAGAAAACTTAAAATGTCTTCTAGTTTTTAATTTAAAAATGTTTTACTGAGAATAATTTTTTTCCTTCAAAAATGTATTGATAGTAATATTTTTTTCAAAAATGTATATTTTTCTAGAAGAGTATTTATATATATATATATATATATATATATATATAAGTCTATTTTTATACTTTCATAGTGTTTTGACCCCAGTTTGGGGGTTAGCTATTTGCCCATAGCTGGGATCCTAACAGGTTCTAACACTCTGGGTCAGGGTAGACCTGGGAACAACAGCAATTAAGAGGTGGTTCCACAACCTCACAACCTCACAACCTTCCAATCAGAGGCCTTGCTGCCGGATGCAGTTTAGCGTTATGCCAAGGACGCATATCTTTTTTAAGACACGACTGACTAGGCAGAAGTATCATGTAGGATAACAGGACTAAACGACAGGGTCCAGAATCACATGACCAAGGATATGCGTCCCAGTTGTGATGTGAATCTGACTCAAGAACACAGAGAACATGAGCAATAAGCATTCAACTACTTTTTCTACCTTATGCTATTTACATTGTTTGGACTGTTGTCCTCATCTTAATTGTGATATTTGTGAGGTTTCAGCCATTGTATGCTCTGGCCTTCTTCAGGTACTTAGAATTTTAAACGGAACCCTTTATTTTGATCACTAAAGTGTATCATTCTCATTCCATGTGCCATTTTACTTCCAAATATCATTTAGAAATCTCTCTTTAACTCAACTCTCTAAGTTATTTGTCCTCAAGGACATATGGCCCAATGGATAAAAGTGTTGGTTAGATCTAGTGACTTGAACCAAAAGAGTTATGAGTCCAATACCTGGCTACAGCAGTAGTGAACAAATTCCAAACTCCTGAAGTAGCGTACAATGGCCGAAACATTGTGAATATGGCAATAAAGATGAGGACAACAATTCGAATAATCTAAATACTACCTTATCTCAGAAGTAAGGACAAACATATTTTTTTTTCTTCTTCTTTAATCAAAATTGCTCAGGGAGCTTTACATAAGAAACCTTCCTCCTTTGTCTTATTTTTCAGGTGTGCTGGATCAGATGGGGGTTTCTCCTGTAAAGGGGGACAGCACATTTTCTTTTTAACCCCCGAATGCACAGACTGGAAGATTAAATTGTTAAAACAACATCAATAATGTTGATTAGCATTATGATGACTAAGTACTTCTGGACCCACTAGGGAATGCTGGGAACAAAACAGATGCACTGGGAAAATTAAATAATGAAGTTGTTAAGTTTATCATATCTTGTGTCATCTTTGTGTTGCCTTTTTGACCATGTCCACCATAGTTGAAAAATATAGAATACAGCATAATACGTAATTTGTTCAATGAAACAACGTCAAAGATTAACACTCACGAGTCAGACACTCTACTGAATCTGACTATATCGCCAATACTTGGGAAAATATGGTCACCTTTATACACATCGCATTGAACATTTTGAGCCTTCTGATTGGTTAACCCTTCTATTGGTGAACCATCAAATGAGTCAGCTCATGGTTGGCTCACTAGTATACAACAGTACCCAAAAACTCCAACAGCCTCAACTTGTCAGTGGCCAGTTTCATAACACGTTTTTTCCATGCTAAGCCTGGTGGAGCAAAAATAAACACTTGTTTATTAATAAATCCCCTGCTAAGAAAGTCAGTTCTCTGTGTAGGGCTAGGAAGTTTTTCCGCCTGAAACAATCCTGAACATATATATATCTACCATCCGCCCGTACATTGAATACTGCTGCCATATCTGGTCGGGTGCTTCTGCTATCCACCTAGGTGTCCTTAACAAAAATCCAATGGAGAATCTATAATGTGATCGATCCCGACTTGGCAGCTCAGATAGAGTCATTTTCTTACCGACACAGCGTAGCTTCCCCGTGCAAGGGGTTACATAACAGGAGAGTGAAGAGAAACAGGTTACAGGGAGTGTCAAAGAATGGGTAAGAGAGAGATGGGAACACTGGTGTGAAGAGAGCTGTGTGATCGTCAAGTGGAAAGGGAGAAGAACAAGATACAAGGGATCTCGGGAAAAGAATGGAAATCGAGGAGATAAGAGATGGCATTGCATTTAAACTCTTGGAGATTGTAGTTATCAGAGAAGCAAGTGTATGAAAAAAATTCTACAGGCAAGAAGTGCAAGAAAAGAAGCTGTTAGAGTAGAAGTTGCAGTTATATTTGTTTGTTTTCACTGTAAAAGTTTGGGATCTCGTTGCCTAATAGCTTGAGTAAATGCAAAGGGGGCACCAGGGAGATAAGCTCGTCGGAGCAGAAGCTGTGAAAGTATTTGTAGAAAAGACAGAGGGAAGCCACATCACGACCATGAGAAAGTGACTGGAGTCGAGCTACCAGGTCGGGATCAACCACATTTCTCCTCTGAATTTTGTCGAGAACTCCAAGATGAATAGCAGGGGCACCCGACCAGATGTAACAGCAGTATTAAGTGCATGAGCAGATGGTAAGATTTGTATAAGTGCAAGATGGATTCAGACGAGAAAACGTTCCTGGCCCTACACACTGAACTTCCTAGTAGCAGATTTAGCAATTGATTCAATGTAGTCATTTGACTTGAGGTTGGCTGAATAAGCCAAGGATTGTAAGACTAGCCTGATCATGTTGATCAGTGGGGTAGTAGAGATTGTTTATGGCAGTTAAAGGACAGCAGCTTCATCTTGGCAGCATTAAAATTTACAAGCCATTTCTTACCCCACTCCATAACAGATTGGAGGTTCTTTTCAAGATCTGCAGGAAGGTTTGCTCTGTCAGCCTCAGCAGAACTAAATGGTGGTGTAGTCAGTGTAGACGCCTACTTGGAATCTGATTATATCAGGGAGATCATTGATGAAGATCAAAAAAGGTGTAGAACCTAGAATAGAGCCTTGAGAGATATCTGTGTTCATATGATAGGATCTGGAAGCATACCCAATCAAAACTACCTTCATTACGCGACAGGAACAATTCGATGATATCAAACAAGTGACCAGTTATAATATAGCCTTGTAGCTTGCCCAGAAGGCCAGCATGCTAGACTGTCAAATGCTTTGGTGATATCCAAGACAACAGCTCGAGCTTTGCCGTTCTTATCGAGAGCCTGTAATGGTTGGTTGGTTGGTTGTTTTGTTTTATGGCATATCAACCTCGGTGGGTCATTTCTTGCCAACTAAATTTTTTTTTAATTTATTTATTTATTGCTGGTAATACCTTTTTCTTTCAACAATTTATTGTTGTTTTTATATAAGTTTTGTGTCTAGTAATACTTTTTTCTTTTCAAGTATCAAGATTCATTGGGATTTGTTTTTAAGGGCAGGTTTCCAAAGTCCTACCCTTGTTATTTAACCCATAACTGGAGGGAAGGGATGGATTAATACCTTTCCCAAGGTTACCAGTGCTTTTTAAGTGAATGCAGGGTATTCAACTGGAATTCAAACTTGGCTCACCGATTTCTCTTTCCGAGCCGATATCCACTGCACCATGATGTACATCCATCACTAAATGCTTACAGCACCTGGTATTCCCAAGCGGTTACCCATCTAAGTACTGACCAGGCTCAACGTTGTTTAACTTCGATGATCGAGCGAGAACCAGTATATTCAATGTGATATGGCCGTAAGCCTCCTGCTATTTACCTTGAACTTGTAGAGGATAAGAAATTAATTAAAACAACCTTCTTCACTTTTACAAAAATTCACAATGATGTGTGAAATTCTGGTTTTCCCCAAATAGAAAAAATTGATCATGTGCTTTTTGCAAGTAGGTGTTAAATTGATTTTTGACCAATGGGAGCAACATGTAAGGCTTGGAAGAACTTGGTGATCCAGTGTGAAATTCAAAAGGACTATATAAATGACCTGGCATCAGTCAAGAGAGACAGATAGGAGCCAAAAGATGAAAGAACTAAAGTGTAACCAACTTCAAATTGATCCGGAGATAAGGTCAGGTTGCACCTTGTACTCTTTCTCCTTATCTCTTTCAACAATTACTACTACGAACATTTTGTACGAACTCTACCCTTAACCTCTTAATAATGTTTTTAATTGCACATTAACTCCTACAACTTATGTTAGTCTTTCCCTTTAATAAATTTATTTCTTTTTGGATTACAAAATGTATATTTTATTCTTCTTACACTATTCCACACAATTCCACATATTCCAACCTGCCAACAACCAACCTTTTGATGAAAACCTTCTGATGAATATTATTCTGCATAAAACTTGTAAGTTGTAGGGAGTTTGGTTAAGTAAGACACAAGGCCAAATCAAAGAAACATTAACCAGCTTCACTGGTGACTCCCGACGTACAAAGAACAAGCACCTCAACGCTACAAGCTCCTTGATAAAATCCAAAGAAGAATCAGGAATATTTTGAGATAAATGGAAGCCTAGTATGTATTAGATTTTTTTACAAAAATAATGGCTGTCTGAGTGTTGTATTTTGAAAAGCCATTTTAACATAGTATTCAGGGTATTTTTTTTTTTTTTTTATAATCATATCGCCCCAAGCAAGACAGTCTAGTACGAAGGGGGTTACATAGGAGAAAAGTTATGAGAAAGAGTGACAGATTACAGAGGGTATCAGGAAGTGGGTAAGAGAAGGATGAGAACACTGATGAGAGTGAGTATGCAGGTTAGTGAGACAGGAGATGACGATTGACTTTACATTTTTTTTTTTTTATAATCATATCGCCCCAAGCAAGGCATTTTACTGCCACTGTTTTGCAGGGGGTTACATCGGAGGAAAGTTATGAGAAATAATGATAGGATATAGGGGGTGTCAGGAAGTGGGTAAGAGAAGGGTTAAGATACTTAGAGTGGAGTGGATGAAGAAAGGAGCATGAGAGAGAGGATACAAGTTAGTAAAATAGAAGATTACTATTGACTTTACACTTAAACTCCTGGAGATTGTAGCTGCTGGGAAAGCAAATAAATGGAAGGGAATTTGACAGGAGGGAAGTGCGAGAAAAGAAACTGTTGGAGTAGAATTTGTGTTTACATTTTATTGGTTTCACAGAAAAAAGGGTGGGATCTAGTTGCTAATCTTATGGCTCAAGTAAATTCATGCAAAGGGGAAACCAGAAAGCTAAGTTCATCAGAGCAAAAGCCATGAAAGTACTTGTAAAAGAGACACAGAGAAGCCACATTGTGCCAGTGAGAAAGTGACTGTATCTTGGCTACCAGATCGGGATCGATCACATTACAGATTTTCAGTTGGATTTTGTCAAGGACTCCTAGGTGGATAGCAGGGGCACCCGACCGGATATGGCAGTAGTATTCAATGCAAGGACGGATGGTAAATTTATATATGTGCAGGATTGTTTTAGACAGGAAAAACTTCCTGGCTCTACACAGAGAACCGACCTTCTTAGCAGCGGATTTAACTATGGATTCCATATATTCGTTCCTCTTGAGGTCTGTTGTGAGAGTTAACTAGAGGAGGCGCAGTGTTTTACTTTCAGGGAGACTAGCCTGATTCATGCTAATGGTGGGTAGGAGCAATTGCCTGTAATGGTTAATAGATAGCAGCTTCGTTTGATTTTTAACTTATTTTCAGACAGAAATATTCTTGAAGCATAGAAACACTTAATTATGTATAACACAAAACATAATCTTCGTTTATTTTTCCTTCTTTCATGAATTCAGAATTGGACCAAGTACCTTTTTTTTTTTTTTAAAATCATCTCACCCCAAGCAAGGCATTCCACTGCCACTATTGCGCATGGGGTTACATAGGAGAAGGTAAAGAGAAGGAGTGGTTAGACATAGGGAATGTCAGGAGGAAGGTGACAGATGAGTAAGGATAGCGAGGATGAGGGTTGGGCAGATGGGAAAAGTGTTTGATAGAATGGAAGCAGGTTAGTGTGTTAGGAGGTGTCTATTGACCTTACATTTAAACTCCTGGAGATTGTAGCCGTCGAGGAAGCAATCGTGTGGAAGAGAATTCCACAGTCGAGAAGTGCGAGGAAAGAAAATGTTGGAGTAGAAGTTACGGCTGCATTTTATCGGTTTCACTGTAAAAGGGTGGGATCTAGTTGCTAATCTAGTATCACGTTCAAATTTGTATTTAGGGGGCACCAGTGATCTAAGTTCATCGGAGCAGAAGCCGTGAAAGTATTTATAGAAGAGACACAGGGAAGCCACGTCGCGCCGGTGGGAGAGAGACTGCAGGCGGTCTGCCAAGTCAGTATCTATCACATTACAGACCCTCCTCTGAACCTTATCGAGAAGCCCGAGGAGAATAGCAGGGGCACTCGACCAGATATGGCAGCAGTATTCAAACTTCTGCCAATATCAGCAGTGCATGGGAGATGGGTCCACAAATGATTGAGCCATACAAAGGTGGTTCCAAAAATTCCATACTGGTGATGAGAGCCTTGAAGATGAAGAAGATAGAGGACTGTCATGAAGTCTTGACAACAACCAATTGCCAGCAGTTGGTGAGCAAAATCCATGTCAACGTGTCAGAGAAATGTTTCAGACGCTTGGTGTCAGCACTGCAACAATTTCACACCATTGGCAGAGTATTGGCAAGGAGGTAAATCGCCTAATCTTTCACCCACTGATTATCATTTTTTAAGCGCATTTTTAAATGTGCTTAAGTGCTTAAAAACTTAAGTTTTTAAAAATATTTAATACTAGCAGTATAGCCTGGCATTGCTCGAGTGTAATGAAAGCTTTAAAACTAATCCATGGTCCTGGAGCTTAGACTCAGCCTGAAGTATATTTATGTGAAGTTTGGTGAGAATCGGATAAAAATTGTGGATTTGTATAAAGGACATACAGACAAACACACACACAAACATCTTGCCTTATATATATATATATAATTGATTTTCTGCACTATTGTAAGAACTGCAACCTTGAAACTTCTGAATATCGTTTCTTATGTCTTTGTTTATGAGTGTAACAAATTTGATTAAAATCGAACCACTCCTTCTATAACCTGATTTTTTCGATTATCAATATTTATTGGGGATACCTCAACACAAAACCTAGCTAAGAACACTTGCAGACGCTTATAGTACAACTGTGTAAATTTTCATGAAAATTGGTTCAACCGTTTCGGAGTCTATAGGTAACGGACACACACAAAGTTTCATTTATAAATAAGTTTAGATTAGATTTAATCTAAGTTTAAAAATTTTTTAAACCTAAGTTTAAAAACTTTTTAAACTTAGGTCCAAACCAGAGGTCAAATCAGCTTTCAAAGTTTTTGTTGCATCACAGCCAGTAATTTTTTATCAACGAGGAATAAATAACCTTACCAATCAATAGCAGAAGTATATAGATGCTTAAAACTACAGTTAATTTTTACAAATAAAATTCTGTTTCTGAAATCAGCCATTATTTTTCTAACAAATTAATATAAAAGGAAGACATTTTATCAATTCTCAAGATATTCCATATTTGTTGGCATCAAGGATGCATTTTATTGTTTCCTGAAATAACTCTCAAAAATTTGTTATTCAATAGTTAGGGCTTTTATAAGCCTATGCTAACACAAGAGGAAGGTTATCTATACCAGATGGTAAACTTAATTCCTGTACGTTAGGCAAATTTTCCAGACCTATTTTGAGAAAAAAAAACTAGTTCCTTGAGGCTGGCAAAGACAGTAATTTTTTTTTTTTTTACCAAAATTCCAATCCTCCAGCATACAGGATCCCCAAGTATTTACCTTGATGAAATTCTCCAAAACTTCTGTTGCCTCCAGGAAGCATTGTCGGAAACCGATGCAAAAGGTAACCATTTTTGGTGTACACAGATGTCAACCCCTAAAACAAAAAACAAAATTACTTTAAGAAAACCAATTTTTTTACCTTTTAAAAGCAGTTACAAATATTAGCAAAAATATCCAAGATAACATTATGGGCTAAATATTGCATTTTGATAACCAATGTTAACAATAAATTCAAACACCAACGACATTGCCTTGTCAGTAGTACATGGAGCAATATCAGTGATAGTTGATATCTTATTAAATGGAAAAACATCTGAGCTGTCACAAAAATTATTTCAGACATTTATTCTCATAATGATTATCAGCTAAGTAAAGTGGACCTCACAAGAATCATGGTAAATGACGCTGACAAAGAAGGACATTGAATGAAAACAATCCGTGACAAATTACTTTTTTTTAAGACAAAGATGACAAGACGGTGGTCACTAGCAGCCGAACACCGAAACAAGAGGTCTCCCCATTATGACGCAAAAAAAAAAAACAAAAAAAAAACCCAGAAACAAAACAGTAAATACTTTTCACCTCTCTTCGTACTTGCTTTGCTTGTCTACAGCAGTAGGTTATAACTAGAATAAAATTTGATTACTCCTACTACAACAAACTCAATAGCGGAGACTATATATTGACACAAACTAACACCAAAAGATAATGTGTCACCCTCCACTAAACCTGCAAATAGGGTCTACTGCTACCGAGTCCAGATTCAAGCCATTGATAAATCACCTTCGCCATAACAGGAGACTAGATGACAGCTGATGTAGCTTGAATAGACAAAAAAGAAAAGTTCAATCGTGGATGTGATGTAAACGGTGTAACAGTAAAAACAAAAACTGGGTGTAAAAATTCCAACTATTCTTTCAGTGAAAAATCAGTTTCACTCATCAAGCTCAAAAATTGCGCTTTTTTTTCTCAAAGTAAATAGTAAATACTAAATTGTATTTTTGGTATTTATTTTTTAAATACATGCTGCTAATTTGACTACAAAAATTTATTGTTGGTAATTTTACTATAAAAGTGTATTTTATAAGTTTTTAGTGTTGCACTGATTGTCATTTTACTGTAAAAATGACATGATTTTTATCTAAATTCACTATTTACCACAGCTGGGACCCTAACAGGTGCTACCACTCCGGGTCATAGCAGAGCTGGGAACAACAGTTAAAAGGTGGTTCTGTACCCCTTGAAATTTTCCAATCGGAGGCCTTGCTGCAGGATGTAGTTTATTGTCATACCCAGGACTATGAAATTATGCTGTAGAGGAAAAAATTAGTAGGAAAGCACTTACTCGAGAAGTAATGACAAGACAACGTTTCCCAACTGGACAGATCACAAGTAGCCATTCTTCTTCAAGATCTGCAGGAACTTCAACCAACCATTCAGAAAGCATCAGCTGAAAACAAAAAAAAACAAAACAATCTAATTACGACAGGATGATGCTCACTAGATGCCCCATACTTTCGGCACATCTAAACTATATTTAGAAGATCACAATGAAATTTTTGCAATTCTACATGATGCAATAGGGTAGGAAACTTGTCTCACTAGATGAATTACAACTGAAAAGTGAGTTCGGTCCTCAAGGATATCTCTAACCTTGTATCACACCTAAATTACATTTATTAAATCGCTATACAGTATTTTAAGGTACTTCGACATGGTGTAATGGTTAACAAGCTTATCTCGCTCAAACAATTATTACTGAGCAATGAGTACAATTCTCACTGGGTGCCTTATATTTTCAGCCTTGTGCCACATCTACGCTTAGAAAAAAAGATCACCATAACATTTGGAAATCCCTACAGTAGTAGGATTGTCTTGCTAAATCAATTACGATTGAGAAGTAAGTTTGATCTGCCTTGTGTCACATCCAAGTTACGTTTAGAAAATTACCATAATATTTGGGCACGTTGACATATATATATATATATATATATATATATATATATATATATATAAAGCAAGATGTTTGTGTGTATGTGTCTGTTTATCTGCCTGTATGTCTGTATTTTTTTTTTTTTAGTTTTTGCTTTGGGTTTGGCTCTAAGTAGGTATAATTGTAGTTCTTAGTCTCAGCCATGATACCATTTACTCAGAGGATTTATTTAGCCTTCAAAATTCAGTTTACAACGAATAAAAACTTATTTGATATCGATACCAGGAAATCAAAATTTGACTTACATCCATTCATTTTTCTTTCAGTCTACAGTTTCGCTTTAACTGGAAATTATTGCTTTTTAGTCTTTCGTGCCAACGTCCAAAGAGTCTGAGCTCCAGGACCATGGATTAGTTTTAAAGCTTTCATTACACCTGGGCAACGCTGGGCTATACTGCTAGTAAAGAAATATAAGTAACGACAGAAATTCACTTTTATATGTTTAGATTCTACTAAAATTTTTAATCATTGTTTTTTAAAGCAAACATTGCCAAAGAGTGAAAGTAGTGAAAATAATACCGGGGACAAGAAAAAAAAAAGTCTTTTTGATAATGTATTTTTTTTTTGTGAGCACAAAGATTAAACATTGTCGATTTTTTTTTTCTGTATTGTCATTACATATGCATGTAGATGTGTGTCTGTCATATTTCTTCAATATTAGTTTTTGTTTGTTTTGAGGTTTAACGACCTATCCTTATTTCTTCAATATTAATAAAAACTGTTAAAAATGTAAATTTTACTGCGACACGCAATTTTTTTTCTAATGACCCTTGCGCCAACAATTACTGTTTGAAATTAAACTGAAGCTTAAATTAGGATTTCATAAAAAAAAAAGTGATAACATTTCTAAGTTGATATTTTTGACATCTCTTCAAGGGGAGGTAATTCTGTCTTGGTTTTTATTTGGGTATTAAAATCTTTATTTTTATTATATTTTTTTCTTAATGTTAGTCTAGTACAAGGCCCAAGGGCCACTCAGGTTAGATTGTTACAGTGCGAAGTTATATCAGAGATGGAAAAAGCCAAGATAACAGGAAAGACAGACAGCTAATTCTAGACTCTAAGAGGTCAAGATTTAATTAGCAAATAAATTTTCAAAGGTCAGGCAGATACATTAAGAGTATAGAGTTGGAGTAGACTTTAGAATTAACCAGAAACCAAATCCTAAACAGGAAACAAGTTCAAAATGACGAAAAAGGGACGTGAATCGGATAGGTAAACCCATCTACTGACATATATTTGAACAAAGACTTGATACCACAGAACATAAATATTGATATGACTGACTAGGCAGAAGATTTTCCCGCAGTAGGTTGCCATTTCTTTCTGTGGGAGACTGGTTGTCATCCATGGCTACAGATCCCAATCTGTCTTGCTATTCAATTCTTTTATCCATATCAGTCAATTAAGTGCCATACATGATACATTCCTGGACGATCATGTCTCTTTCAACCTATGACTGACTAGGCAGAAGATTCCTCATTTCTTTCTGTGGTAGAACATTTGCCAACCAAGACTATAGGACCAATCCTGCTATTCAACACATCGCTAGAGGGAGAAAAGATGGATCAATACCTTTCTCAAGGGTATTTGTGCATAAGTGAAGGCAATGAATTCAACTGAAATTTGAACTCGGCTCTCCACTTTTGTATATTGAACCAATATCCACTGTCAACCTGAGATTTGCAAAAGAAATCATCTGACCAGCGGTTGAGAGTGAGGGAAAATTTACTCGCTCCAAAATCATTTTACTTGACTGACTCCATTTTCTTAATAGTCGCCTTACGTAAACACAGCGTGAATTGCTGACAGAAAACAAAAATTAAATTTTAATTAAAATTTTGAACGTGTTAGAAAGGATTTTTAAAAATTTAAAATAATAACAAAAAAAATTTGATCTTTCCTCTTAATAATAGCATAAACATTTTGATGATAACAATTTGTTTTTATTAAGTTGTCAGTATTTTTACCATCATGATATGCTGTTTTTCTTTGGGTGGGGGGGGGGGGGCAATTGAGTGGAGGTACCTAAATTCGTAGTTTCTTTCTTCTGTTTGACTACAATCTCCATCTCATAGATGATAAAAAAAAAATAAACAATCTGATTTTCTCAACGATTTTCTATAAAAAAATTACTTGTATAATTTTCAGTGTGTGGTTGAAAGACGTATGCATATATTTTCTTTCCTTTCTTTCAAATGTTTGTTTTTACTTTTCATAAGCAAGGAGGAAATATAGATGCTGAGCCAAGGATAATATTTTTCCAAATGAGTTTCTAAAAATCTGTGAGCGTCTTTAATCTGGGCAACAGAGACATTTTGGCTCCACTCTGGAAGCATTAATTAAACAAATGTTTACACTGACCAGGACGATAAAAGCGAGACAGGAACTTGTCAATCTAAATTCCATTTGTCAGATCTTGCTTTAATGATTACGGGATATCACTGTCTTTTGTTTAACCACACATTTTTACATAAATCAAGCGCCATGTATAAGACCAAAGAGTTCAATAATGTCATTGGAGGTCATTCTAAGTAACTTGTGAAGCTTCAATGGCATACTTTTGGGTTGTAAAAGGAATTGTAAAAGGAATCAGATTTCCTTTTTCTATATTTAAAAGGGACACATTTCATTGCGAGATTTTTAATCGAGCACAGACGAGTAAAACAAACTTTAATCACCCAATTAAGTTTTTAGTCGACTAAGTCGATCGGGCGAGTGAAATCTCCAAGGCTGTCCACTGCACCACAATGCATATACCAACTGGAGGATGCAGAGGAGAAGAATTATTTTCATAGATGTATGGCTGTTATATCTGCACTTATGCATGCTGAGTAAGGTCCTCTCTGATTTTAATGAAGACTGATATATTCTAAATAAACCTTACATTCTGTTAAAAAAATAAATAAATAAAATAAAATAATTGCACCTACCTGATTTCGATAAAACTTTCCTGGCTTCTTGAAGACAATTTTATATTCCATTTCTTCCTCTTCATTGTTGTTCTCCGTTTGTTCTTCATCGTCGTCGTCGTCTTCTGTTGTCCAGTCATTACACGTCATTTTTCGTACATTACTCAGATAATCAAATCGTTTCCTTTAGTTTAAAAAAAAAAAAAAAATTCATAGAAAAAATTTGAGATTTTATGACTAAGTTCAAAATTCCTTTTTGGGATATTTTTGAAGAAACTTGTACACAAGAATTCATTTCATTCACTTACACACAAATAAGAAAAATGTTAATTTATCTATTCTTCCTCTAGCTATGGGTTAAATAGCAGAACAGATTGGGTTTCTATAGCCTTGGTTTTACAACCAATCTATTGCAGAAAGAAATGGCAACCTAATAAGGAAAAATCAGCCTTGTCAGTCATGGATTGAAATAGACATGATCGTCCAAGTGTGTACGTAACTGACTGCACAGAAAAAAAAAACTTTATCTACTCCAGAAATGAAGATACAAGTTAAATATAATAAAGTTGCCGATCTAATGTATGCTTTCAGGTATGGTTGGGGGGGGTGGGGGGGTGGGGGGGGGGGGGAATATGAAATATATACAGTGTGGTCAAAAAGTTGGTATACAGTTGTTTAATTATTTATACTAGCGGAACCCACGGAATTTCCACGGAAAGATAATTTTAATTTCCTAAAAAAATTTTACAAACGATAGTAACATCTTCAAGCATAAAGGTATTGGATAATAAAATAATGATAACACAGAGTGTAATTTTATTAAAATATCTATAAAAGTAATGTCCATAGAAGCTACTTTACTGTAATCTTATCTTATATTACGTGGCGTATACACAGACCATAACCAAAATACTGTACGCTATTTTGTGAGAGATTTTGAAAGAGAAAATGTTTTTTTTTTATTACTGAAAAATCATGGCTCCTGTGCCCATTGTAAACAGAAAAGACCAACTGAGTAATGGCCAAGAGTGTAGAGGCCAGAAATTTTGTTATTATGTTGCGGGATACGACAACAAACCTACTCATTTTTACTATACTGTACAGTACACACACATATACACACACACACAATTACTGTTACAACCACCAGCTTCAGTTGCTACTGATACGGTAATGCTATAGGCTCTCTCTTCCTACTCTTTCACTCTTTAGTACCCTTCAATTTAGCAAAGGTGAGAGAAAGGCTGAGGAGAGTAGTGTTTAAAAAGACAGAGGGTAAGGAAAAGCTCATCTAGAGAGTAAGTGGCATAATGGACGGACAAACTAAGTAACTAAGGAAGGAACAAGCAGAATTATTGTATGATTATCTTTGATGGAACTCTTAATAGTAACAATTCCTTAAACATGGTTCACGATGTGGTAGTGTCAGGATACAGGACTAGAGTCAACTTCGACGAACAGTTTTTTCAACAAGATGGAGCATCTCGACATTATGCTTTGGTAGTAAGGGGGCTACCTGGACCCCCAAAACTTCCCATGATATCAAATTGGACAATGTGTCAGCATTGAATGGCCACCACATTCACCAGAATTAACACTAATGAACCTCTTTTTTAGTGGGAGGCATAGTAAAATTTGTGTCATACTGTGTTTCATGGTGATCTGGAAAGGTTCGACGAATGTTGCAAAATTGAAGGAGATTTTGTACACTTATGAGTTTAAACAAATGTCATTGTAATAAATAAATATAAAAAAAATTCATTTTTGTTGCTATTATTAAAGTGAAATTTTTGTATTTAAATTATATAAACACTTAATCCTGAAGGTTTTAGGATTTATTCCAAAAATTCCTTATTTGGATATGGGCGTTTTTTTGGTATTATTCCAAAAATTCCTTATTTGGAATATGGGCGTTTTTTTTTTGGTATGTCCTTAAAAATGAATGCTTATGTGGACATATGCACTAATTTCAATATCTTGTACCATGCGAAAAAAATTATCGTCTGCAAAAGTTTTTGTTTACGTAAGCTTATCAAATTAAACTGAGCACCTCAAATTAACGGATGCAATCAGATTTTCTCTGGTTCCATCGGATATTCTGAATGAAATCGTAATTTTCTAAGAAGCGATATTTATTTGCAACTTAATTTTATTAATTTGAATAGATGGTAGAATTATTGTAAATCGCTATATCGGCATATATCAAAGCCTCTATATCAATATTTATACATATTAACAGTGTTAATATGTAATTTATTCAAGTTAAAATTATTGTTTTCATAATCTGAATGTAAATGGCTTTTTAGACTTTCAGCCTATATTTAAAGTCTCTTAAAAATTTAAATAATAGTGTGAATATAACCCTTTGTTTTCATTTGCGTATTCAATTTATGTAAATATATTAATTTAGATAAAACATCAGTAAAGTTTTTCTATGTGTAAAATCTTTAATATAATATAGCTCAAAATTAAATATTGAGCTTTAATAATACAGTGTAACCCGGATATAAGAGAGTTGCAGGGACTGGATAAGAGTTCTCTTATATCCGTGTTTGGTCTATTCTATATACATTACCACAGGCTCTAATTTGGGACCAGAGAAAACCTCTCTTATATCAGGGTTTATCTTAGATCATGGTCTCTTAGATCAGGGTTATATTATACTGTCTTTTCGATAAGTAAAAGACAATGTAAAATGTTTCCATATTAGTAATTAACGGAAAAATTATTATCAGCTATAATACAACCAGTTAAAGGAAGGTAACTTACACCATTTACGTAATTCTTTATCTAAACTTATTTATAAATGGAACTTTGTGTGTGTGTGTGTGTGTATCCATTACCTATAGACTCCGAAACGGCTGAACCGATTTTCTTGAAAATTTACACAGTTGTACTATAAGCGTCTGCGAGTGTTCTTAGCTAGGTTTTGTGTCAAGGTACCCCCGATAAATATCGAAAATCGATAATGGAAAAAAATCAGGTTATAGAAAGAGTGGTCCGATTTTAATCAAATTTGATACACTCACAGACAAAGACATAAGAAATGATATTCAGAAGTTTCAAGGTTGCAGTTCTTACAATAGTGCAGAAAATTTGATATCGATACCAGGAAATCAAAATTTGACTGACATCCATTCATTTTTCTTTCAGTCTACGGTTTCGCTTGAACTGGAAACAACAATTGCTTTTTAGTCTTTCGTGCCAACATCCAAAGAGTCTGAGCTCTAGGACCATGGATTAGTATTAAATCTTTCATTACACCTGAGCAACGCCGGGCTATACTGCTAGTTATAACTAAATGTAATATTCATTTTATTTTGCAAACATTGCAAAAATCTGTTACAATGTTTATCTTAATAGCATAAAGGACCTTTTATGCAGACAATCTATTGTACTTTGTTCTTTTAATATTAATAAAGTTTGTTTTTTTGGATTGGACTCTCGGAATTTATAATTCTTATTTCGATAACGGTAACAGTAAATTCCTAATACCACAGAGAAATTATTTTTTATAATTAATTCTTTTCTCTGCTTAAAAGATTAATAAATCTTTTTTATTCTCCATAGAGAATTTTTTTTTTTTTTTTTTTTTTTCCACAAGAAGCCAGAGAGTTCCACAAGCAAGAAGTGTGATAAAAGAAACTGTTGGAATAGAACCGTAAGTTCTATTCAAACAGTTTCTTTTATCACACTTCTTGCCATGGAAAGCAAAAAAAGTTGTCTTAAGACGATTAAAAGAGAGCAGTTTGGGTTTTGTGGGTTATTTAATGCCAAAAAGGTGGGGGTCTTAAGGTATTTTTTTTAATGTTCGGTTATAGTGAGAAAGTTGATTTCGTCAGATTTTGATGAAAAATGTATTTTTTTTTATTTTAAAAAACTGTAGATGTCTTCTAGTGCATTCAAAAATGTATTGCAGGTAATAATTTTTTTTTCTTCGAAAATTTATTATAGCAATAATCTTTTTTTTTCCTTCAAAAATGTGTTATGGTAATAACTTGTTCCCTCAGAAAAGTATTGTTGGTAATATTTTTCTTTCAAAAATGTATATTTTTCTATAAAAGTCTATTTTTATGTATATATTTTGATAGAAGTCTATTTTTATACTTTCATAGTGTTTTGACCCCATTTTTTGAGTTGGGGGGTTAATTATTTGCCCATAGCTGAAACCCTAAAAGGTGCTACCACTCTGGGTCAGGTTGGACCTGGGAACAACAGTAACCAAGAAATGGCACCAGGCTCCTCACAAACATCATTTTTGGAGATGTTAAAAATCACTAGCCATTTCTTGCCCCAGCTATAACCTACAAGAATTTAAATGCAAAGTCAATTTTCATCTCTTATCCACTTAACTCCAGCCCTTTCCACATCACCCGGTGTATCTTGTTCTTTTCCTTTCTCTCTACCTTCGTAACTGTCTTCACTCCTGTGTTCACATCCTTCTCTTGCTCTTTCTCTTTCACCCCCTGTAGCTGGTTCATCTTTGTCTTCACTCTTTTCCAGTCTAAACTTTAACTGTAGCTGGCTCGTCTTTGTCTTTACTCTTTCTACATCACCCGGTGTATCTTGTTCTTTTCCTTTCTCTCTACCTTCGTAACTGTCTTCACTCCTGTGTTCACATCCTTCTCTTGCTCTTTCTCTTTCACCCCCTGTAGCTGGCTCGTCTTTGTCTTTACTCTTTCTACACCACCCGGTGTATCTTGTTCTTTTCATTTCTCTCTACCTTCGTAACTGTCTTCACTCCTGTGTTCATAACCTTCTGTTGCCCTTTTTCTTTCACCCCCTGTAGCTGGTTCATCTTTGTCTTCACTCTTTTCCAGTCTAAACTTTAACTCTCTTATGTAGCCCCCTGCACATCAGTGGCATTACTGCTTTGCTTGGGGTGAAATGATTTAAAAAAAAAAAAAATATATATATAATGATAATAATAATATATATATATATATATATATATTGGGCGTGTATAAATGATAATATACATGCTAAAAAGTTTACCGAGCGCCTGTAGCTCAGAGGTAGAATTGTCGACTGACGCCAATTCAGTTGAGTTTCAATCCTGGGTTAAAAAGCAATTGGAGTCTGGGTGGTGTGTGACTTTTTGGATGGTCTAGTCAATTCTTTTATGGTTTTTGAGGTGCTGCTATTTGGTTTAGGGGAGGGTATGTGTTGTTTTGTTTTGGGCTGGTCACTTTATCGTTTAGTTTTGGTTATTTTGTATTGGGATATATGGTTTTTTTGTTTTTTGCAGTGTCAATATTTTCTTTTATTTTTCTACCATTTACAGGCAGATGGACTTATTGTTGGTGTGGTGTGGGGTTTGTTGTCTTTTGTTTCTACTTTTTTGTTTTATTTATTAATAGGGTTGGTTATGCGTATTTATTGCATTGGGGGGGGTCGTGTGGGGGGGTGTTTTTTTGCTTATTTAAATTTTAGCGAGAAATATTTGCAATGTTTGCATAATACTGCTAATTTGTCTCTACGGTTTAATAGTTCACTTTAAACCGTAGAGACGAATTAGCTGAGTTTGAATTCCAGTTGGGATTGTTACATTCACTTATGTGCAAATACTCCCGGACAATGATGAATTGAAAAGGGACATGATCACTCGAGCATGTCACATCCACTTCTACTAACATGAATTACACCAGTTCAGTAGGGTCATGAGTCATTCCACCCCATGTATCTGAAAAGGTCTACGTACAACAAAGAACATTCACAGGCTGACAAAACAAGATCTGAAGAAGTAACTTTCAATAATTAAAGGCCCTGTCCCCTAAAATTTAAAGAACTCAAACCCTTACTCTTTTTGCAGGAGAAGAATTCTTCGCCGCCGTTCATTCTGATCAAGGATGTTTCTTCGGCATTTATATTGGTCAAATCGAGGGTGAGGGGCAGCTGTTGTGTTCGGCTCAAACGTCACTTGGAAGGAAGAAGCAAAGTTTATACTTAATTCATCCATAGTTGGCTAAATACAGAAAGAAAAAGAAAGAAAGAAAAATGCAATTACAAAAAAAAAAAAAATCCAGTTTAAATAATTTAAAATAACAAAAACAAAAAGCACATCAATTTTTAAAAAATAACAGAATTGACAAGAAAAAAAAGCCCATTTCAGCTATAGTACACTGACCTTTTTCTGGTGATTAGAATTTTTGAACCAAACCCTTTATTTTAATGTCTGGGTAGATTGTTCTAGTTCCACATGTTATGCCTCTTCTGGATGCCATAGTATCATACACTGATGTCCCCAAGGACACATGGACTAGTAGATAAAAGTGTTGTTTGGATCCAGAAACTTGACCCAAAGAGTTGCAAATTAACTGATGACAAAAACTTAGAGAGTTGAATTAAATAGAGATAACTAAAAAAAAAAAAAAAATGGAAGTAGCATGACTTGTGGAACGAGAACAATCTACTTCAGAGATCAAAATAAAGGGTTTGATTCCAAATCATGTGAAGAACACTGGAGCATACGGCGACCAAAACATTGTGAATATGACAAATATAAGGACAACAGTCCAGATAATGTAAATACCTCATCTCAAAAATATTGACAAATATTCAAAGAAGAAATATTAAACTACCTCTCAAATCTATCATAACATCGACTGAAACTGTCGAAGATTTTTATTGTTACATTTGTTACAACTACTTTTAAAACCATAACAGACTTAATTAACAATTAAATAACCACCTGAAACAGGAATTTGCTCTATTACCTGTAATGTCTGTCACAAAGACTCAGTCAACTAAGAACCATACATGATATATGCTTGGGTGATCATGTCTCCAAAGAGACATGACTGACTGGGCAGAAGATTTTCCAGCAGTAGGTTGCCATTACTTTCTGCAGTAGACTGGTTACTAACCAAGGCTAAAGAACCCAATCTGTCCTGCTATTTGACCCATAGCTTGAAGGAAAAGAAATGTATTAATACCTTTTGCAAGGGTAATGAACTCAACTGGAATTTGAACTCAGCTCTCTGATTTCTTGTTTCAAGACTACATAGATGAAACCACAAGGAATTTAAATTGAAGATATTAATATGAACACAAAGGAGATTTTTTTACGAAACAAATGCACTCAATACATTAGTAATTCACCATAGTCTGACCATAAGCGTGATATAAAAATGTTAGTTTGATTTATATTAAAAATTTTTTTTTTAAAAAAGGCATAAATGCATAAAGTTCATTGACTGAAAAATCATCCTCAGTAAATTTGCGTCAAAGTTCTTACAATTTAATTTATATTATTTTTTAATTTTATATTTTAACTAGCAGTATAGCCCGGCGTTGCTCAGGTGTAATGAAAGCTTTAAAAATAATCCATGGTCCTGGAGCTCAGACTCTTTGGACGTTGGCACGAAAGACTAAAAAGCAATAGTTGTTTCCAGTTAAAGCGAAACCGTAGACTGAAAGAAAAATGAATGGATGTAAGTCAAATTTAGATTTCCTGGTATCGATATCAATTAAGTTTTTTTCATCATAAACTGAATTTTGAAGGCTAAATAAGTCCTCTGAGTAAATGGTATCATGGCTGAGACTAAGAACTACAATTATACCTACTTAGAGCCAAACTCAAAGCAAAAACTAAAATAAAAGGGCTGAAAAAAATACAGACCTACAGGCAGATAAACAGACACACACAAAAATCTTGCCTTTTATATATATTATCGATTTTCTGCACTGTTGTAAGAACTGCAACATTGAAATTTCTGAATATCATTTCTTATGTCTTTGTCTATGAGTGTATCAAATTTGATTAAAATTGGACCACTCCTTCTATAACCAGATTTTTTTGATTTTCGATATTTATCGGGGGTACCTTGACACAAAATCTAGCAGATACTTATAGTACAACTGTGTAAATTTTCAAGAA
Source organism: Ascarosepion bandense (assembly GCA_037127315.1). Taxonomy (NCBI): domain Eukaryota; kingdom Metazoa; phylum Mollusca; class Cephalopoda; order Sepiida; family Sepiidae; genus Ascarosepion; species Ascarosepion bandense. The sequence continues at coordinate 3,095,589 of JBBBDQ010000445.1, forward strand.
AATCAGTTCAGCCGTTTCAGAGTCTATAGGTAATGGACACACACACACAGACCGAGACAAAGTTCCATTTTAAATAAGTTTAGATTTAAATTAGATAGATTAGATTTATATTTTTTAAAAAATGTCAAAAATAGGTTGACAGTGCGTTGATTGCAAAATCACCCACAATAAAATTGCACCCAAGTTCTTACAAAATTTCACCTTTCCTAGATCTATCACTGTGGACACTTAATAATAGTGTAGAATGTCATTATCTACACACCTACGCATTAAAACAACATGCATGTTTTCATCTGCGAGACACATATTTTCATCATATAAAACATGTTTTCATCTGCGAGACACATATCATCATATAAAACATGTTTTCATCTGCGAGACACATATCATCATATAAAACATGTTTTCATCTGCGAGACACATATCATCATATAAAACATGTTTTCATCTGCGAGACACATATCATCATATAAAACATGTTTTCATCTGCGAGACACATATCATCATATAAAACATGTTTTCATCTGCGAGACAAAACATTTTATCATATCATCATATAAAACATGTTTTCATCTGCGAGACACATATCACATTAGCAGACTGTGATTTGTTAATCTTAATCATCTTGTGTGCACGTTAAATGCTATTTTCCCTGTGCATCGAAGCATGACTATATAAGCAGGAGACATATGTGTTGAATCTCTAGTGAGGGCCTGAGATACCATAGTAGCTGTGAGCACATACGTTTAATTCTCACTCACATAAAACAGCGCAGGTAGCAAATGGGCATTATGCGGCGTCATCTCACATACATAACTTTATGGGAATACAACAGCAGGAGGCCGTTGAGAGAACATGCGACAACATCCATCTATAGAACAACTAAGTCAAAAACAGTATGTACATTGTTCTTCCTTTCAGAACAAACCTTATTCCAATCAATCTTCTAAAAAAAACATTTGACTTTCTCTACAGTCTATGGGAGAAAACTCTTTCTCCTATTCACTTTTACAGTGCCTTTTTCAACGATTGTATTTTTGTTAATACCTGTTTATTCTGGTTACATTGGCTTTGTTATTTATTTCTTGAGTCTAGAATATTGTCTAGTTATCCATGCGTCATGTCGAATCCTAAATATAAATATTAAAAAGGATTATATCCTCTTCAATAGCAGTAATAAAAACAAAGACAAAAGCATAGAGAAATTTAATGAGATTGGCTAGTTAGTTGGTTGGTTGTTTTTATGGCATATCAACACCTCGGTGGGTCATTTATTAGCAACTAAATTTTATTTATTGTTGGTAATACCTTTTTTCTTTCAACAATTTATTGTTGTTTTTATATAAGTTTTTGTGTCTAGTAATACTTTTTTTTCTTTTCGAGTATCAAGATTCATTGGGATTTGTTTTTAAGGGCAGAGTCCACAAGTCCTACCCTGTTATTTAACCCATAATTAGAGGGAAGGGACATATTAATACTTTTCCCAAGGGTACCAGTGCTTAAGTGAATGCAGGGTATTCAACTGGAATTCGAACTCGGCTCACCAATTTCTTTTTCCAAGCCGATATTCACTGCACCACAATGCACATCCATCACTAAACGCTTACAGCACCTGGTATTCCCAAGCAGTCACCCAGCTAAGTACTGATCAGGCTCAACATTGCTTAACTTCGGTGAACGAGTGAGAACCGGTGCATTCAATGTGATAAGGCCGTAAGCCAATAAACGATTACAGAACCTGGTATTCCCAAGTGGTCACCCATCTAAGTACTGACCAGGCTCAACATTGCTTAACTTCGGTGAACGAGTGAGAACCGGTGCATTCAATGTGATAAGGCCGTAAGCCAATAAACGATTACAGAACCTGGTATTCCCAAGTGGTCACCCATCTAAGTACTGACCAGGCTCAATGTTGCTTAACTTTGGTGATTGAGCGAGAACTGGTGTATTCAATGTGATATGGCCATAAGCCTAGACTGCATGTGCAGACACATATGCAAAACAAAAATAAAATAAAAAAAAAAAATGAAAAATAAACAAATAAAACAAAAACTTAAAAAATATATTATGAAACTTAAGATGAGCAACTTGGCTGTGAGTTCAGGTATGTCCAATAAGACATGTCCACATCCTCAACATTCCCCCCCACTCCACAGTGCATAATTATAACCAAATCTCACATTTAGATCTTCCCCTCTCACACATAATTCCATCAATAAAAGAATTACTTTAGTCTGATGAAGTCCTTCTAGAGGATGAAATGCTTGATACAGAATTTTTCCTACTTTGTTATTCATTCGCCTAACATTGCTCTGATATATAGAAATTAATGTACCATATTCTACCAACGAAAATTAAATTTAAAAGAAAAATGTCTATTTCCAGATAAGCTTAAATAAATATAACAAAAAAAAAAAAAATACTAATATTTTATAAAAAAAAAAAAAAAAAAAAAAAAAGGTTCGAGAAACACTTTAAAACTTTCAAACCAATTTCAAGGTATTTGAGATAGGTCTGCTTCCTATAGTTGCTTTTTGGCTATCCCCCCCCTCCCCGCCTGCTATTCTTCATACTAAGGATACCATGAACCAAACATGTGACCAACAGTCAGGCTTTGGAGAGAATGCAAAGGAAACTTATATTTGGCATCAGGAAGAAACAACTGGGGTTTTGGGGACATGTTTGAGTTTTGTCTAACGGCATATCAACACCTCTGTGGGTTATACAATGCAAAAAAGGTGGGGGTTTTAAGGTATTCTTTTTTAATGTTCGTTTATAGTGAGAAAGTTGATTTAGATTTTAATCAATTTTTTTTTTTTTCATTCAAAAATGTAGTGTTGGTAAATATGTTTCATTCAAAAATGTAGTGTTGCTAATATGTTTCATTCAAAAATGTAGTGTTGCTAATATGTTTCATTCAAAAATGTAGTGTTGGTAAATATGTTTCATTCAAAAATGTAGTGTTGGTAAATATGTTTCATTCAAAAATGTAGTTGTATTGGTTTAAATTATGTTTCATTCAAAAATGTAGTGTTGGCTAAATATGTTTCATTCAAAAATGTAGTGTTGGTAAATATGTTTCATTCAAAAATGTGAGTGTTGGTAAATATGTTTCATTCAAAAATGTAGTGTTGGTAAATATGTTTCATTCAAAAATGTAGTGTTGCTAAATATGTTTCATTCAAAAATGTAGTGTTGCTAAATATGTTTCATTCAAAAATGTAGTGTTGTTGTTTCTAAATATGTTTCATTCCAAAAATGTAGTGTTGGTAAATATGTTTCATTCCAAAATGTAGGTGTTGGTATGTTGGTAAATATGTTTCATTCCAAAAATGTAGTGTTGGTAAATATGTTTCATTCCAAAAATGTAGTGTTGGTAAATATGTTTCATTCAAAAATGTAGTGTTGGTAAATATGTTTCATTCAAAAATGTAGTGTTGCTAATATGTTTCATTCAAAAATGTAGTGTTGGTAAATATGTTTCATTCAAAAATGTAGTTGGTATTGCTAAATATGTTTCATTCAAAAATGTAGTTGTTGCTAAATATGTTTCATTCAAAAATGTAGTGTTGGTAAATATGTTTCATTCAAAAATGTAGTGTTGGTAAATATGTTTCATTCAAAAATGTAGTGTTGGTAAATATGTTTCATTCAAAAATGTAGTTGTTGCTAAATATGTTTCATTCCAAAAATGTAGTGTTGGTAAATATGTTTCATTCCAAAAATGTAGTGTTGGTAAATATGTTTCATTCCAAAATGTAGTGTTGGTAAATATGTTTCATTCCAAAATGTAGTGTTGGTAAATATGTTTCATTCAAAAATGTAGTGTTGGTAAATATGTTTCATTCCAAAATGTAGTGTTGGTAAATATGTTTCATTCAAAAATGTAATGTTGGTAATATGTTTCATTCAAAAATGTAGTGTTGGTAAATATGTTTCATTCAAAACTGTATATTTTTCAATAAAAGTCTATTTTTATACTTTCATAGTGTTTTGACTGGGGAAAGCATTGCATGACCTACTTGATGTGCTTGAGGAGGTTGATGGTGGAGCAGGTTTTGGGAGAGATACCAAGAGAAAAAAAATATTAAGAGTGACAAAGGGTTAAGGGTAAGTGGAAATCCAAGATCACCTAAGTCCCAAAAGAACAGGGCACATAAAAAAGAAAAATATTCTGTTTTATTTGTAATGCATTTGGTAAGAGAGTTGTAGTGAACAAGACAAGACCTACATTAAAAATTCAAATCTAACTTATTCTTAGAAATTTAACGAATTTACTCAAATTACAAACTTTGCTTAACACACACACAAAACTCGTGAAATTTCACACCTCAATGCAAAATGTTTGTCATCCAAGGAAAAGGCCAGAATCACATTTGGGAGTGAATTCCCAAATGAAATAAAAGACAGCATGCTTGAACATTGTCAGAGAGTTAAGATAAGAGCAAGTGATGATCGTTATTATTATTGTCTATCTTTCTCTCTGTCACCTCCTTCCTCTTCATCATTCACCTTGATAACTGCACGAAACCCTTTAAAACAGAGCGAATACTTCAGACAATTCTATCCAACAATAAACACCCATACATACGTATGTTCCTGCCTACATACACATAAACTCACTCTTGCAAAGACTATTATGAACATTTCAATGAACTCTTGATACCCTTAAATCATTACTTGTTTCTCATTGAACATTAACTTCTACCGATTCATGTTATTCTTTTCATTAATAAATTTCTATTCAAACATGGAAAAGGTAGACTTTTATTCCTCCACAAATACACACATTCCAATCTCCAACCTTCTGATGATAGTGAATAATCATAAGTTGTAGGGGGTTCGGTTATGTATGACACGAGTTCGATTCAATAAACATTAACCACCTCCCTACGGCTTCAGGGTAAAAGCCGCCCATTCTCACAGAAACCAGAAAAACTTTCTCAAAAAATGCATTGAAGAAAAAATAATTCCAAAAAGCTCATGAAGTTATCACATATTTTCCCCCCTTATGCCCACAAATTTCTGAAAACATATATATATATATATATATATATATATATATAGAGAGAGAGAGAGAGAGAGAGAGAGATGTTTTGCTGTATCACAGCTCATCAGTACAATTAGACATCAGATTGCTTCTAGCCATGATCAAAACCCGATTGAACTGCATCAGTCGACGATTCAACCTTGCTATGGCCTCTCGGTAGAGGAAGGCGGACTTTAGCATGTTATATACAATATAAACACACGCCAGTAGCCAAGAGTGCCCAAATCCATTACTGAACGAATGATATATATATATATAAGACAATTGAATTTTACTCATAAGAAGAAAAATATTCCAGTCAATTTTAAATCCTGTTTGAAATACAAAAATTATTTTGCTTAGTGAGAATATTCAATTTATTTAAACTATTAACATTAAATTAAAATTTCAAGTAAGCTTTTTCATTTTTTAAATGCATTTTAAACTTTGGTGTCATTTTCTTTTTTTTAATTTTTTTAATTTTTTTTATTTGGTTACCAATCAGTTTGGTGCAAACATGTCTGGGCGGACATGTACAACCAGCACCCCTACTCCGTAATTTTTTTTCTGAGTGTTTCCAATATGAGGGACCGGTTTACTAGAACATTGGGTGGACCTGTACGACAACACCCCCTGTAATTTTTTTGCTTTTCATTTTTTTTTTATACTTTTTTCTGTGCCTTCTTATCGATTCGATGCTAAACTTTCAGATTAGCAAAAAATTTGGAAGAAATTCAATATTTAAAGATTTTTAGAGGGTGTTCAGTTTCTCATACAATGTAAATCGATTCCCCATATTGGAAACATACGTTCGGCAGACCTGTACGACTGGCACCAACCCCTGTAAATTTTTTGCGAGTGTTTCCAATATGGGGGTATCGATTTACTAGAACGTTGTATGAGAAACCGAGCACCCCTTAAAAATTTTTTAAATATTGAATTTTTTACAATTTTTTTTTATACTGGGGGGGGGGGGTCGGTCGTACTTGGTCCGCCCATGTACGTTTCAATTCAAGACAAACTAGGCTGAAGATTTACCTGCAGTCGGTTTTCCGTTCTTTCTTCGGTCGACTTTTTAGCCAACGTAGGCTGTCGGATCCAATCTGCCTTATCATTCAAAACCCATAGTTGGGGGAGGGAGGCGATGAATTCACACTTCCAAAAAAGGTATTTGCGCTTGAATGGAATGTAACGAACTCGACTGGAATTCGAACTCTGATCACAGATTTCTCATTCTGAGCCGATATCAATTACACAACAACGCACAATCGTGGGCACCTACAAAGCGAAGAGAGACCAGTCACCAGTTTAACTACTTAAATTTTTCGAATATCTTTTGAATCTGTATATTACTGTTCTGAATTAAATTTGTTTTTTACTTAGGGGAGAGAAATAGCTGAAGTTATTGCATTTTTAATGGTGTTTTGTTTTTATTATTTATTTTCAAATCAAAATTATAATTTTTGAATAAAAAACAGGATTCAGAATATGAAACTAGTTAAAAAAATAGACAATAAAAAACATGAACATGTAATAATGTAAAAATAAATAGTTATTTAATGTTCAGAAATCGTTTTGAAACGCTAAACTTAATCTTTTTATTCTTTTTTTTCCACTTTCTCATTAAATTCACGTTCTTGTCACTCTTCTTGTGATAAGTTTTCTCCGCACGCACTTGGAATGTTTAAAAGTAAGTTTCTTCAAAGTTTTAGGCTTAGGTTAAGAAACATACTAAAAAACAAACTACAGGAAAATTTAAAAAGAAAACAGAAATGAAAAACATTTAAAACTAAAAACCAAAATAAAATAAAATGAAAAACAACGCTGGAAAAAACATAGAATTACTTACTGTAGTGTTGAATGTTGACAATATTTAAATAAAAAGAACGGATTGATTGTGTTTTACAAGTATTTTTAGCCTGAGAGTGTACCATTCGATCACCTGATGTCATTTGTACCGACATTAAAGAATTTTAAAGAGATTACGTGAAAATCTCTAAATATAAGAATTTCGACATGTGCGCTTCTTTCTTTTTTATTTAATGTTTCGTCTTTTCTTGTTTTCAATTACTGAAGAGCGACAGAAAAACATTCAAAACGAAGTTGTGTACCTTACATAAAATGATTTGCGAAAAGAAATTAATTATTACAATTATTACGCTTTACTTTTTGTTTTTAGACGAAGACTACACCTGAACTACCGACAGGAAGTGGCAAACCTGATATATATATATATATATATATATATATATATATACACACACACACACACACACACACACACACACATATACTAAGTACCGCTTATGACACAGTCAGTCAGTCAGTTTAAGTGCCAGACGCGATACACGCTTGGGCGATCATGTCTCCAAAGAGACATGACTGACTGGGCAGAAGATTATCCCGCAGTAGGTTGCCATTGCTTTCTGCGGTAGACTGGTTGCCGACCAAGGCTATAGAACCAAATCTGTCCTGCTATTTAACCCATAACAGGAAGGAAGCAGACGGATAATACCTTTCCGGGCTTTCCCAAAAGGGTATTTGCGAGTAAGTGAATACAATGGATTCAACTGGAATTCGAACTCGGCTCCCCGGCTTCTCGTTCCGAGCCGATATCCACTGGACCACAACGCACAAGAAGACCCAAAGTATGGGGTACCCAGTGAGAATCGAACTCACTATTCAGTTAACAGGTTCTCGGGGCTAGCTTTTTGTAATCCGCAGACAGATCTGTTTCGCTGTATCACAGCTCATCAGTACAATTAGACATCAGATTGCTTCTAGCCAGGATCCGACTGAACTGACATTAGTCGACGATTCTACCTTGGTAAAGGAAGGCGGACTTTAGCGTGTTATACAATTGAATAAACACACGCCAGTAGCCGAGAGTGCCCAAAAATCCATTACTGAATGAACGATATATATATATTGCCTTTTTTTTTAAAGAAAAACTGAAACAATAAACTCTAGGATCTAATCTACTTAACAAAAAAAAAAAATAAATAAATAAAATAAAATAAAATAAATGACCACATCTAAATGAAATCTAAATCTATACTTATGTATAAATGGCACTTTGTCTTTGTGTGTGTGTGTGTGTGTGTGTGTGTGTGTCCGTTAGCTATAGACTCGGAAACGGCTGAACTGATTTTCTTGAAAATTTACAGAGTTGTACTATAAGCGTCTGCGAGTGTTCTTAGCTAGGTTTTGTGTCGAGGTACCTCCGATAAATATTGAAAATCGATAATTTAAAAAATCGGGTTATAGAAGGAGTGGTTCGATTTTAATCAAATTTGATACACTCATATAGACAAAGGCATAAGAAACGATATTCAGAAGTTTAAAGGTTGCAGTTCTTACAATAGTACAGAAAATCGATAATATATATATATATATATATATATATATATATATATATATATATATATATATATAAGTTTTAAAAGGCAAGATGTTTGTGTGTGTCTGTTTATCTGCCTGTAGGTCTGTATTTTTTTCAGCCCTTTTATTTTAGTTTTTGCTTCGGGTTTGGCTCTAAGTAGGTATAATTGTAGTTCTTAGTCTCAGCCATGATACCATTTACTCAGAGGAATTATTTAGCCTTCAAAATTCAGTTTACGACGAAAAAAACTTATTTGATATCGATACCAGGAAATCTAAATTTGACTTACATCCATTCATTTTTCTTTCAGTCTATGGTTTCGCTTTACATCTTCCTGCAGGAATCAAACCTGTGATAGGAGATGCCGCCGGTTGATCTGACGTGTCTTCATGATTCGTCCCTGGAAGATTTCACGGTCAAACAAGGCCGAATTAAGCCGTAAATACAAAGTTCCTGAGTTTTATTCACTTCTGCTCCGGTTCGTATCCTAATGTAAACAAACGTAAACAAAAACAATACGAAACCTTATGGACAGTTACGAAATTTTATTAACCGACATCTTTATTTAAATTTTTGTATTTTTGTTTGCATACAATTAAAAAGGAAAACTCAACGCATCATCTAAAGCAGTTATAAACTATAATTTATTTTGACAGATATATATTTTAGTACCCATTTTATCAGACTGCAAATTACAACTGGTTACTTATATATGTTGATTCGAAAACACTTCTCCAAACTTTTGGTGGGTACATTTTTTTTTCACATGAAAACAAGGACAAAAGTCCATATAAATGTTCACAAATCCTTCATTTTTAAAAAAAAATTTATTGAGGCTATAGAAAGTTTTACTGTAGATGGCATTATTGCAATGTAGACTAGAATACATTAGCCACTCGTGTACAAAAATGACAAGTCTGTCTTCATTGGGTCCTGGGTATGACGGTAAACTGCATCCGGCAGCAAGGCCTCTGATTTGGAGGTTGTGAGGAGCATGGGACCACCTTTTAAATGCTGTTGCTCCCAGGTCCACCCTGACCTGGAGTGGTAGCACCTGTTAGGGTCCCAGCTATGGCCAAATAGTTAACCCCCTAAATGGGCTCAAAAGACTATGAGAGTATAAAAATAGACTTTTATAGAATTATATACATTTGGGAAGGAAAATTATTTCCAAAAATACATTTTGGAAGGAAAAAATTTATTGCCATAATACATTTTTCAAGGAAATAAATTATTACCAACAATACTTTTTTGACTACAAAACTAGAAGACATCTTCAGTTTTCTAAAATAATTAAAAAAAAATTTTTCATCAAAATCTCACTAAAGAGATAGATCTGTATAGACAGTCCAATAGATATTATCCAGAGCAATATGATATATGCAAAGGAAAACTCAAAGCGGTTATAAACTATTATTTATTTCGACGGTTAAGTTTTTTGTACCCACCTTTTTATAGGGATCACGTGTATTTCCAAACAGTTCACCCATATTACGCACTCACACATGTACATACATATTCATACTCTACTCCTGTCTCGCGTGTCTTCTTTATTCACGAAACACGCGACCATCACGAGATGTTCTTATGCGTTCCCGCGTTTTCCCGGGGCTTATAAAAAAGCTGGGATACACGTGTTACGAACGTCGTTCCAGTTCGAGTTTCAAGCAAGGCAGTTGGCAGTTTCAGCTGCCCGCGATAGCATGGTGCTATCGCGGTGTCGCGTTCCTAAATCTTACCTAATTAGCTTTCACACACCCGCACTAATTGCAGAACGCAATTAGCTGCCATTTATTTCTTAAACTCACATGTGCACAAATCTCTCACATTTTCCATTAGGAACTTTCGTCAATTCATCAGTATGTACATTGCATTCTTTCTTTCTTTCGGAGACATTAATCTCAACTGACGTCATGTAAATCGTAAAGGACTAAAATCCTCTACAACAGCATCTCACCATGTAAAGAAGAAACTTCAACCTGGCTCGCCCTCACTGCCAATTTTCTTTTAATCTTTTTCACTCCATGCCACCGTTTCATTTGTGGTGATACCGACCGAGCAAAGCGAGGGACCGGATGTTTGCACCCTCAGGACCAAAAAGCAAATGACCAAAACTCGTCGGTACGCACCCGGCTCCACGCAGACGTTCCGGTTGAAAACTAAAAATTAATTGAATATCAAATTCCAGTTCGCGAACCTTTATTTATCGGCCAATGGGAAGCCCAGAATCAAATACGAGTGTGAATTCCCAAATGATCTGCTGCGATCCAAAAGACGAATTAAAAAGTCGATACAAAAAGCACCGCCAGACAGACCCAGACAGACACACACAGACAGACTCGAGAGAGACGAGTGTAATTAGTATCTCTCTTGACCGAAGTCAAGCGACTTACTATGCTCGCCGCCCTTCCCTCTACTTTTCTTCTTCGCTGTCTCAAAACTACTTACCGACCAAAGGAGCGGATACATCAAAGACATTCCTAATTTACAACGTTCCCACATTCCTACGTACAAATTCTCTTTTCAGCATTTATTGCCATGAACATTTTAACGTCCGTTGGACCCATCTTTAAAGGATTACTTTAATTGTAAAAACCTTAATTGATACGTGTATATATAAAATGTTGTTTCTAAACTCAATTTGCTTTTCTTGATTTATAATCTTTTTATGACTTATAGTGAGCTATCTACAACGAGGCCAAATTCCGTTAATCTGCAACAACATACAACTACTCTCTACTAGAACGGGATAACCCACTATACATTCACCCTCTTCTTCCAACGTCTTTCTCTCCATTTTCACACTATCGCACCCGGCCGGAAGCTACGGCCGGCTGCTCAAACGTCTAAAACGCGTCACTACGGAAAAGAAAGCGAGGCCATCAATTTCCGGTGACTCATCGTTTCCAGGGATCACGTCGGGGTCACCACTTGAAGCGGGGCTATCGACAGAATAGGTGCCGTTAACCTCGCTGTGAATTAATGTTTCTGTAAAAAATTTTGCCGGTTTAGGCAAATAAAAATTTGGCTGAAATTTATAAACCTTCGATTTCGTTGTCCTTGATTCGATCGTATTGCTTTAATTCACCGCGGGGTTAACGGCAATTTTCTGTCGATAGCCCCGCTACAGTTTTAGTAAATCTCTACAAAAGACCTGTCAAACCATTGGATGCATGCAAAAGTGATTCGTACTAGACGTCCCTAAATTAAGTGTTGGTAAAAAATGAAACAATAGAAACAAAGTGCAGCCAACTCCAGCAGCAGCAGCCACACTCTACAATAGTCCTTTTTAGGACTCTCTGTTTACATTGATATAGCCCTTTTAAGGGCTTTCCGTATTGATATGCACAAGTCCTTTTAAGGGCTCTTCATCTACATATGCAATAGCCCTTTTCAGGGTTAACCTACCTGAGCAGCAGAAGCAGTAGACACAGCGGGCGCACCAGGCAGAAACCGGCAGATCCCGGCCACACTCACGACTACGTCTAAAGACAACCGGAGCGGAATTTACAACAACCAACTTCGCACCAGTACTACCCAACCAGCTACCGGCTTACCGTCTTGGAACCTAGCGATCCCATCAATCAGCACCGGCGACCCAACGAAGTTTCTGTAAAACATTATTTTGCCGGTTTAGGCAAATAAAAACTTGGTTGAAACGTATAAACCTTCGATTTCGTTGTCCTTGATTCGATCGTATTACATTAATTCACAGCGGGGTTAACGGCACCTTTTCTGTCGATAGCCCCGCTTCAACACCATGCCATTAAAGAGAACAACACAACAACAGACAAAATGGACACGTGTTAAGTACCTTTATTTGTTTTGCCTTCTCTTTATCTTAACCTGTCTTGCGACCTACGACTCAATGAACATTTTTCTTCTCCCAAATGTGTTATAGTGTTCAGTTAACAATATTTCACTTGTATTCTTCTTCTTACACTTTGTCATTCTGTAAATAAATCTTTGCTTTAATGTACACTAGCAGTATAGCCCGGCGTTGCTCGGGTGTAATGAAAGCTTTAAAACTAATCAATGGTCCTGGAGCTCAGACGTTGGCACGAAAGAATAAAAATCAATAGTTGTTTCTAGTTAAAGCGAAACCGTCGTAGACTGAAAGAAAAATGAATGGATGTAAGTCAAATTTTGATTTCTTGGTATCGATATCAAATTTTCTGCACTATTGTAAGAACTGCAACCTTGAAACTTTTGAATATCGTTTCTTATGTGTTTATGAGTGCATCAAATTTTATTAAAATCGGACCACTCCTTCTATAACCCGATTTTTTCGATTATCGATTTTCGCTATTTATCGGGGGTACCTCGACACAAAACCTAGCTAAGAACACTCGCAGACGCTTATAGTCCAACTGTGTAAATTTTCAAGAAAATTGGTTCAGCCGTTTCGGAGTCTATAGGTAACGGACACACACACACACACACACACACACACACACACAAAGTTCCATTTATAAATAAGTTTAGATTGAGATATTTTATTCTTTCACATTTCAACATCCAACTTTCAATCTTCTGATATTTAAATTGTGGGGACTTCGGACATGTTTGACACAAGGCCAATTGACCAAGGCCCCTGCAATACCAAAAAGTAATTTAACAGTTGTAAAAATAATAAATCAAATACTTTAAAAAATATTTCTGATATGAAAATGACGTCAATTCATCAGTATGTACATTGCATTCTTTCCTTCTTTCAGAGACATTAATCTCAATTGACTTTTAAATTCAATTTTTATTTTTATTAAATGTGTCTGGGCCTATTGCCTAGCCAATTTCATAAACAAAGACAAAAGGAAAACTAATCCGTTTTCGTTCTCCCTGGGACTTTATCAAATCATATCCAAACAAGATTGAAAACTAAAAACAATATCTGTCTGTTTATTTTTTAATTATATTTTTTTTTCAACTTTCGCATAAAGTGTTAACCTATATCTGCGACACCTCTTTTCCCCCAACTTTGGATTGAATAGTAGGATAGACTGGGTTACATAGCCTTGGTTGTAACCAGTCTATCGCAAAAAGAAACGGTAGTTTAATGTGAAAAAAAAATGCCTAGTTAGTTATAGATTGAAAAAAAAAACATAATCGCCTAAGCATGTATGGCACTTCCGAACTGACCGAATAGATGCAAGGGAAGTAATTCAATGTTTGGTACGAAAAACCCAGAAAGTGTTATTTGATGACGAAAAAACGACTATTTTTTTATTTTTTTTTATTTTTTTTATCACAGATTCCATACAAATATACCGGAAAATTGACGACTACATTGTTAAGCTCAACGTTTCAGATGAGTTCTACACGTCAGATATGTATGGGTATTTACTCGAGCCCTACCCCAGGACCGTGCTTAGGGCCTCCGTAGACACCGCAATTGTGAGGGAGGCGCAAGTTCCTTAGGGGCCGCATGCCCCCAGGAAGCTGCAAGGCCCCGGGTAATGGAAAAAAAAATTAACAAAATAATTATTAGGATTAACTACAAATTTAGTATAATACTTGTATAAAATAGATATATCTATCAACCCGTCTCGCTGTCTCACTTTAATTTTTGATAAAAGCCTTCCGGATCCGAAAAAGCCGCAAAAATCATTTGCAATTAAAAAAAAAACTTGAAGAGAGAGAAATAGATTATCAGTTTCAACATAAATAAAGTAGCTAAAAGTTGAGAAAACTTTCGTACAGCTTCAAAACGCCAATTCCGCGATTTCTTCCGTTTTTTCGTGATCACGGAATATCTGCATTCCGAGAGTATGTCATTTTGTTTAAACTTTAAAGTACCATATTGTGGATTCAATATGTTTCGGGGTGGGGGCACAAGTTGCATACTGTGGGTAGAGGGGCCGCAAGGCGCAGTCTACGGGGTGGGGCACGATGTTGCTAAGCACGGCACTGCCCTCTCTACAAAGTAACAAAAGATAGGGTGTGACACAAGAAGTGTTTTTTGTTGGGGGGGGGTCTTTTTTAAGTGGGGCATTAGGGCAAAAGTTTGCTAGAGCCCACAGAAGCAGGATCTGTTCTTGCCTTCTTTTTCCCAGACAAAAAAAAAAAAACTTTATATTCTGAGACATCTTTATTTCAAAAGTTATGATTTCGAAATAACCAGGAAAAGTGAAAATATAGTTGTAGCACCTGAAATGCATTTTTAAAACTATTTTTTTTCTGTATGTACAAGACGAAATTTAATTTAACGTCTGTGAATCACTCAGCTTTACGTTGCTTTTTTTTGTATTTCCCCGCAAGCTGACCATGTCTTGTTAGGAATTTCTAAAGAAGTTCTCAGAATATGAGGCTACGTTAAAAAAAAAGATTAATAAAAGGGACGTAACTCAGTATTTGGTATGTAGGATTCGTTTAAAAGGCTGAACTGAGCATTACCTAAATTTATTACATGTAGATTTGTGTTGTCTGTTAGTGTTGTTGTGTTTATCGCTATGAAAAGTAACGCTGGCTTTTAACAACGTAAATCAGAGACGAAAGGAAAATATAAGAAAAAAAAATGGTGACATAATTCAATAAATAAATAGATAAATAAATAAAAAGTTTGTCCGCATTCAACTTTTGGTTAGGATTCCATATTGTTCCGATTTTGAGGGAAAGGAAGGTAAACATTTTTTTGCGCAGTCTCCGAGAACTGTCTGCAAGTGTTGATTCTTTCTTTCTTCGTTTTCCCTGTGCTGCTGATAGAGATTAAACAACAGAAATGGTAATGCCACTTTTGCCTTTTTCTCAGTTTGGCTTTGTATAACGCAAAAAGCCAAAAGGCAATGAGAAAGAAAGAAGGAAGTAGCAAAACGGTAAACGATAAAAAAAAAAAATGCTACGTTTACTCTAAGACTAAGAAGGAAAGAAGCCAACCAGTGGCTGCTTTTTGTAACAACATCTAAACGTCATCAACGCATGTTCTGAAATCAACTTCCTCTTTCTAAAAAACAAAAAAATAAAAATAAAAAATAAAGCAAGCCACAAAAACTTCGAAAACAAAAACTCTTGTTCTTGTTCTTGTTGCTGATGTGGTGTCCAGTTAGAAGGGATTGGACATAAATGCCCGGTAGGATCGATCCTCTGGTTCCAAAACTTGAAGGGGTGCCCATCGTCGATATTGGTGAACGGGGACTCAGTAAGTATGTGCTTTGCAAAGTGTATGAAGGAAACAACCCCAAACAATTCAGGTATATCGTGCGCGGCTCCACAATTGCGGAGTTTCACTCGGACATCTTCGATCTAGTCGACGCAGAATTGGAAATTCATGGTCTCAATTGTGAATGTGTGGGCGGAGGCAAAATGGTTCACGACCCAGAACACAGATCGATTCACGTCTTCGGACATTCCCAGGGTTACGGGAAAGCTGACCATGCTGTCACGACAGACCTTGTACGAAAATCGTATTCTCACTATACAAGCATCACCTGGGATGATGGGTAAATTTCCCGAGGGAAAATGAAAAACAAAATAAAACAAAGAAAAAAGTAAAAACCCTCGGACTAAAATCCCTTGAAAAAAAAAAATGAAGTAGACTTTTTCGTGTGTAATGATTTTTTTTTTTTATTATATATCGATGAATTAATTTGATTTTACTTTATATATATATATTTTTTTTTTTAAACCAGTAAAGGGCATAAAAAAAAAAAATTACACGAAAAATGAATTTCCGAAATGCAAATATCTGACTTGGAGATCCGTGTTTTTAATCACAACAACGTTTAAAAATTTGCTCAACTCGGCAGGATACGAGACTTAAACTAAAAAAAAAAAAATAATTTAATTCTTTCTTTTAATTAACATTTGTGCAACACTAACTTAATAATCCATTCTTCTGTTTTCGAATTGATTGGATTATTTTTTCTTGAAAAATATTCGAGAAAGAGGTCATAACAAACTTCTTATAACATCTTTGTTTACCTGCGCACATGTCCAAATTTGCAAAACAAAAATATATATCAACTGAATAAATTGGATTTTACATTTCACCAGCAAAAACTTAAAAAAGAAGCTATTAATTATTTTCATTTTTTTAAAAAATGAAGCATTAATGAAGGTGAAAAAAAATAATAACAAAAAAAGACATTTCGGAAAAAAGAAAAACATTTTTCGTTTTGAAAGAAAAAACAAGAACAGGATATTTCGATATTACAGGGGAAAAGTCATTTTTAATACTTTTAAAAATGACAATACATTAAAATATTTTCTCAAACTTAAGGTGTCAATTGGAATTCGTAACAAAACTCGCCAATAATTTGTTTAAAAAAAAAAAAACGATAAAGAAAGAAATATTAAATTTCAATTGTTGGATTTACTTTCAGCATTGGAACATTTTTGAAATCCTCTCTTCTTGGAGGAAATAAATGGTCAATTTCACTGATTATATCTTAAAAGAAGTAATTTGATGGCAAATTTAAGACCCTTTCTTCATAGTTGTTGCTATTATTAATTCTGAGATCAGAAATGAATTAAATCTGGAAGGATAATGTTAATAATATTAATATTGAAAATTCAATATCTTTAAAAATTGAATTTTCTTGTTGGCTGAAATAATAATTTAAGTATTGATTTTATAATCGATAGTTAAATTAGACTATAATTTGTTTGGAACTTTGTTGGCATGAAATGCCAATGAAGTTACTTTCGAATCAAAATAAATATTTTTGGGGGGAGGGGGTGAAAAATGCAGAATAACACCCCAAACTCCTGCTATTTCCTATGAATGAATTTGTTTATGAAAAAGAATATTTTAGAGAGAGACTTATGGAAAGTTAAAATTAATTTTTTAACGGTTTTGATTTTTTTATATCATCTAAATACTTGATATTTACATTTTCAAAGATTCCCAGAGAAAATAAATCGAATGAAAATTTAATTTTTAGACATAAAATTATGCTAGGAATCATAAAATAAGATTAGAATACAGGTTTGTTTTTTATTTTTTTTTTTTTTTTATAAAATATTCTGAGGTTTGTGAAAAAAAATATCGTGGATAATCTTTTTAAATGATTTATTTTCTTATATTTTATTTCCATTTTTTTTTTTTTTTTTTTTTTTAATATTTGAAAAATTATCCATTTTTGACAATTCTGAATTGTTTTTCAATAACCGAGAAATATAACTTTTGACAAAGAAATAACCATATGTGTTTGCTGTTAAAACTGGAAAAGTAACCATTTTAAATTATTGTCTGGTTCACACTTCTCTCCGGTCTTTTGAACAGGAGGTCTATTCTTTGTTTCGATTTTAGAACTGGATTTCCGTTTTTTTCTAAATTCTACTCCAACTCTATGCTTCTACGTTTACGCTTAGACGGTTCCTTCAAAAAAGTTTTGTCAATCTCTTTCACTTTCAGTCGCCACCTTGCATCTGAGTGGCGTTATCGCCTTGCTTGGGTGAATTGAAAAACATTAGGAACGCGCAGGTTGTGGTTATTCTCCATTTTTTACACTTTTTTGTTTGCTCATTTAGAAATAATAATAGTAACAACGATAGGCCACACAAAAAGTAACTTCCTAATAAAAAAGAAAAAAATCTACCCCCCCCCCCAAAAAAAAATATTAATTCACCCCAAAATAAAAAAGATTTTATATTTACTAAAATTTACACCAAATTTTCCCAGAGAAAGGCCCTTCCATTGAATTCCGGTTGAGTTACCTTTGCGATCACCGCAAATGCTATTTCTATGCATCGTGTCCGCGTTCGCTCTCACCCCGATAACAAAGCAAAAAACAATTTTTTTTTATTATAAAAAATTCCTTGTAAATACCTCGAATTAAATAATTAATCCGCTCTTACGAAATGTAAATAAATATCTAGCTGATTTTTGGTAATTTTTCATTCTGAAAGCAGGAGTTCTTGCGAGGCAAGTTAAACAAGCTTTGAATTAAAATTTATAATTTCGAAAAAGTGTCAAAAATTTAATAAAAAACAAAAGAAAAAAAACAACTTAGATTTAAAATTTATAAATTCTTGGGGTGAATTAATATCAGCGATTATGATAAGTAACTTTATTCGTGATGAAGTGACAGAAAAGATATCCCCCGCCCCCAAAAAACCTACATGTGGAACTTTGTAATAAATTTGTGTTTATAATTGTTTTGCCATTTTCTGCAAAACACTGACGGAACAATCCATATTCCAGTCGGTATTGACATGCTTTGTTTTAAGAGCTATTTTCTTCCTTTTTTGAGTTGAGGATTCCGATCGAATCCTGTCTGCTAATGACAAAATGTTGAATCATGTTGATGCTAATTAAATATCTGAAGTTAACTCTGCCATAGGCTTGAGTTACTCCTGACATTTACCAAACATTCCGGTCTTCAGTGTTTTTTTTTTTTAATTATTTTATTTGTGGTTTTTACCTGTAAAATATACTGTTAATTGATCAATAGATCTGTCAGGTCCCTGAGGAATAGATTTACTTTTGTGAAACACTGATCCGAAAGTCAGTGAAATTCTTCACAATATGAAAAAAAACAAAAACAAAAAAACAAATATACTCAGCTACAGTCGGGTTAAAAATGAATTTTTGGGATATTTTAAATTTCAAGTAAATCATATTTGTTTCAAATCAGATTAATTATACTTTAAATCAATTAATATTCCTTAAATAAATTTCAAAAAAGTATTTCATTTTTAAAGATTTTTTTTTTAATAAAGAGAATTACGTTACGATGAAAGGCGAGTAAAAAACAGTGAAGATAATCAAATATTTTAGCCGAAAAAAAATATCCTTCTATTCAGTTTTAATTATTTTTTTAAAATTTAGCAAAGTGTTTTTTTTTTTGTTTTTTTATTATTATTATTATTGGAAATATTAAATTTAATCTATTGGCTGTAAATAAAAGATTCAAGAAAGATTTTTATTTTTAAAAATTCCATTTTAAACATTAGGACATCGTGATTTTTGGGGTCGGTCCTGAGTATAATATGGTATCTGAAATTGTTACACACACAGACACACCTGTGAATAAAGACGAAAGGAAAAGTTATCTCAGCCGATGTGCTCGTCTAAAGGAAATTAAGTCTCGTGGAGGACGAGACGTGTCGGCTAAGATAAGTTTTTCATTTGCCATTATTTATATTGTTCTTTTTTTACAGATATATTGTAAATGTAGTTATATCTGAAGTTTTTACACACACATACACACACACACACACACACACACACACACACACACACATATATATATGTGCGTATGTATATATTCAGATAGGCGGAAGACTGCGTTTAAACATGAAACAGACTGTCGCCTCTGTGTGACTTTAATGTCCACTTTTATATTTACATACACTCTACTCCTGATATTGAGCACTTTCACCCATAAACATAGCATACCCCAAAGGCAAAACTATATTTGTATAACACACACACACACACACACACACACACACACACACATATATTAGTCATTCACATACAAGACTGTTTCGCTGTATCACAGCTCATCAGTGTGGTAGACTTCCACTTGCTTCCAGCCGGAAATCGAAAGTCGATTTGGTGTCAGTCGGAGTTCCTACTCACTGTGTGTGTGTGTGTGTGTCTGCAAGTATAGGGTAGGTATAGATGGAATAAAATTCCATATCCGAAAAACAGTATTCTTAAAAAGTGCTCAATGCAAAGTAGAGCGAGAACTATATATATATATATATATATATATATATATATATAGAGAGAGAGAGAGAGAGGGGGGGTTGATAATAAATACAAAATATACTTTAGCAGATTTATTGAAAAAGTTTAGCAATTTTTAATGAAAATTGGAAAAGAATTTTGATTGAAAGTAAAATATGTTTTTACGATATATATATATATATATATATATATATATATATATATATATATATATGTATGCATATTATTAAAATACTTTAATCCAAAACGGAAAAGTAGGAAGATAAATCCCAAGAACCTGATCCTAATTAATATTAAAAATTTTAATATTAAAAAAATGATACAGGTGGAGTGCTCAATGTAATTAAAATTACAGAGCCAATAATCACTTCCAACTCTATCTGAAAGTTAAAATCTCAAATCAGACATGAATTACTTCCGGATTTTTTTGTAACGTAAATTTCTCAAATCTTAACCGTCTTTTTTATTTTTAATTTTTTATTTTTAATTTTAATTTTAATTTTTTTCTAACTTTTTTTCTAACTTTTTTCTACATTTTTCTCTTTCTTTTTATTGTTATTTTTCATTTATTATATTTTTATTTTTTATTTTCATTTTGAAAGAAGGTCGGACGTTGCTTAGGAGACGTAAAATCTCTCTTAGGGATTTTATGTCGAAATGTTCATTCAACATTTTTGAATTTTGAAAATTTATTTTACTTTATATATATATATATATATATATATATACAAATGAATAAGGAACGAAGCAAATATTAACAACCTTCAAAACATCAATTGAAAACATTGCTCAATATAGAAATAGAGCAATGAATAATTAATTTAAATTATACTTTAGAACATGTCCAAACTACAATCTACTACAAAAGTGTACATTTTGATTCGACATTGAAAGAATAATGTTTCATCAGGTAGTTAGTAATGATGGTAATGAACGTTATTTATAATATATATGATGGTAATTTATTTATAATATATATGATGGTAATTTATTTATAATATATATGATGGTAATTTATTTATAATATATGTGATGGTAATTTATTTATAATACATATGATGGCGTTAAACGTTATTTATAATATATTTAAAATAACGTTTATTACCATCATTACTAACTACCTGATGAGTCGTTGTTCTTTCAATGTCGAAACAAAATGTACACTTTTGTAGTTGATTGTAATTTGTACATGTTCTAAAGTATAATTTATATATATATATATATATATATATATATATATATATATATATATATATATGTAAGAAAAATTAAGGCAGACACGTTATTTCATGGTGAATCGGAGGTATGGGCCTATTTCAGGCAAACCATCATCAGCTTCTGTCTTTATTTAATTTAGGTTAAACAAAGACGGAAGCTGATGATGGTTCGCCTGAAATAGGCCCAAACCCCCGATTCACCATGAAATAACGTGTCTGCCTTAATTTTTCTTATATTTGCTCTATATGTATTTATATACATATATATTTAGAGATCTCTTAGAGAGTTATCCTGTCACTGTATGTACAGGATACTCCTCCTTTGGATTCTTCTATACCCACACTGCATTCTGATATATATATATATATAGTACTGTGCAAAAGTATTAGGACAAGAACTATTTTATCTTTTATGAGGCATCAAAATAAAGTTTAAAAACACTCCTGTCCTAACACTTTTGCACACTAACGGTAGTGTGCAAAAGTATCAGGACAAGCATTTATTTATCAACAAGACAATGACCCTAAACATACTTCAAAACTTTGTAAGAATTATTTAACTAAAAAGGAAGAGGAAGGAAGGCTTCGGAATTTGAATTGGCCCCACAAAGCCCTGATCTCAATCCTATTGAACATCTATGGGATATTTTGGATAAAAACATTGATAAATCTAATATTACTTCGCAAGACACATTTTGGGAACAGATACAAGCTGCTTGGCAGAAGATACCATTAGATACATTGAAGAAGCTTGTGATGTCAATGCCTGACAGAATGAAGGCTGTGATCAAAGCAAAAGGCTATTAAACTAAATATTAAGTTTATTTTGTAACAAGTTTTTTTTTTGTTAAAGCATTTGTTGAGTAAATCAAATAAACTTACTTTAATTAAATTGTTTATTTTCTGTCAATATGCCTCATAAAAGATAAAATAGTTCTTGTCCTAATACTTTTGCACAGTACTATGTATATATATATATATATATATATATATATATGTGTGTGTGTGTGTGTGTGTGTGTGTGTGTGTGTGTGACAGAAAGAGAGAGAGAAAATGTAATATATACATTTTTTATATTGTAGTGTAGGGGTGTGTGTTCCTTGCATGTCGGGAGTCACTAGTGTTGTGTAGGGAGCTGGTTAGTGCTTCTTTAATTCGGCCTTGTGTCAGACTTAACTGAACTCCCTACAGCTTACAAGTGTTATGCAGAGTCATAATCATCAGAAGGTTGGCTGTCGGCAGGTTGGAATATGTGGAATTGTGTGGAATAGAGTAAAAAGAATAAAATATACATTTTGCATTTTAAAATAGAAATTTATTAAAAGGAAAGAATAACACAAGTTGTAGGAGTTAATGTGCAATTAGAAACATTATTAAGAGGTTAAGGGTAGAGTTCGTACAAAATGTTCGTAGTAGTAATTGTTGAAAGAGATAAGGAGAAAGAGAACAAGGTGCGACCTGACCTTATCTCTGGGTAGATTTGAAGTTGCTTACATTTTAGATGTGTGTCTCTCTTTTGTTGCTCCTATCTCCCAGTCTCTGCCGCTGCGATGACATTTATATGTCCTTTTAAATTTAGCACTGGATCGCTAAGTCCTTTCAAGTCTTACAAGTCGCTCCCATTGGTCAAAAATCGTTTTAACACTTACTTGCGAAATCTGGTTTCGACTTTTTCTTTAAGCAGATGGTCAATCCTTTTTCTGTTCGGGAAAACCAGGATTTCACACGTTATTATGAATTTTTGTAAAAGTGAAGATGAGAGTTGGTGTTAATTATTTCTTATCCGCTGCAATATAACAAAATATCTTTTGTGTATAAGACGCGTTTTGTTTTGCTCTTTAGGTTTTCATTGGACAAGTAAAAAAAGTAATCCTTTTGTTTATGTTATTTTATGTTCGCATGAAGTGAAGTAGGGATAAAACGCTCGTCATAAAAGCAACCTCACGAGGAAACTAAATGAAATTAGCAAAACAATATAGACCCAGACACATCCAACAAGAATAAAAATTAAATTTAAAAATCTTATTTCAACGTTACATTGTCAGCGTTTTCTATCTATGCATAATTTAATTACAGCCAACTTTTTGACACTGAGTCGTGAACGATGTCTCGCTAGAATCATTGGTTTTTTGGTTAGTGTGTTCGATCCTTGCTATGTGTTCCATAGTTTCGAACTTGCGCGCCATATCTAGTCTGAGCTTAGAAAATTACCCTCATTTAGACAACATTTTCGTTTTCATATACCCTCTCCTTCATACGCTTATATAATTACACCAACAGTCTTCTCAATAACAATAAAGACCGTATAGTTTCATGGTTATTTGAACGAGTGTCTACCTTTTTTCAAAGAAATTTCTTTGACCGGTGAATAATTTTGTCCTTTTTATTTAAAAAAACCAAAAACCAAAAAAAAAAAACAGTCCTGTTCAATTCCTTGTTCGTCTTTTGCCTGGTCATTGTCTAGTTGACCCCACCACCCCTCAGCCAAAAGATAAAATAATTCTTTTTCTCTACTGGCGTTAGTACACGTGCGTTTGGTTTAGGATCAGCTTTGAAATATTCTTAAAAGTAAGTTATAATTTTGCTTTGATTTTATTTTGTTTTATTTTTTGTGGCTAATTTTAAAATAGTTTCATGGTTATTTGAACGAGTGTTTACCTTTTTCCAAAGAAATTTCTTTGACCGGACTTTAACTAAGTTAAAACCTAGTTAACCCACCACTGTTACCATTTTTTTCTTTCTTCTTCTTCAATTGGAGTAGATAGACTAAACTATCACCCAGTTCACACTCCACCCACGTCTATTGAACAGGTGTAGAGGCTCATCCCTTGTTCCCTGTTTAGGATGTGGTTTCCGGTTTTCTCTTCTAATCTTCACTTTTTTTTTCAATTGGAGTAGATAGACTAAACTATCGCCCGGTTCACACTCCACCCACATCTATTGAATAGGTGTAGAGGTTCATCCCTTGTTCCCTGTTTAAGATGTGGTTTCCGGCCTTTTCTCCTCTAATCTTTACACTCTTACGTAGCCCCCGGCACATCAGTAGCGTTACCACCTTGCTCGGGGTGATATGATTATATATATATATATATATATATATATATATATATATATATATATTGTTTAATACTTAGTTTTTGGTCATAATAGGTTTAGACCAGTATACATTTGTATTAAAAAGTGTTCGATACAATTATATTGTAAAACTTTTGAATATTTTTCATTTTTAAACGAGTTATTTCGCTATCTAGGTTTTTACCATGAGTGGTGTCTTCAGGCGATTTTTAATTTTTAATTTTTAATTTTTAATTTTTTATTAAAAATCGTTTGAAGACACCACTCATGGTAGAAACCTGGGTAGCGAAATAACTCGTTTTAAAAATGGAATATATATATATATATATATATATAAACTCATTTATAAATGGAACTTTGTCTGTGTGTGTGTGTCTGTGTATGTGTCTGTGTGTCTGTGTATCCGTTACCTATAGACTCCGAAACGGCTGAACCGATTTTCTTGAAAATTTACACAGTTGTACGATAAGCGTCTACGAGTGTTCTTAGCTAGGTTTTGTGTCGAGATACCCCCGATGAATATCGAAAATCGATAATCGAAAAAATAGGGTTATAGAAGGAGTGGTCCGATTTTAATGAAATTTGATACTCATAGGCAAAGACATAAGAAACGATATTCAGAAGTTTCAAGGTTGCAGTTCTTACAACAGAAAATTTGATATCGATACCAGGAAATCAAAATTTGACTTACATCCATTCATTTTTCTTTCAGTCTGCTGTTTCGCTTTAACTGGAAATAACTATTGCTTTTTAATCTTTCGTGTCAATGTCCAAAGAGTCCGAGCTCCAGGACCATGGATTAGTTTTAAAGCTTTCATTACACCCGAGCAACGCCGGTCTATACTGCTAGTATATATATATATATATATATATATATATATATATATATATATATAATTATGTTATTTATGTTTATGTGTTAATGCACTGAAATATGATTGTGTCTGCCCTGACCTCATTCATTCAAGGTTCTTCTCATTTTACGAATTCGCTCTTTTATCTATCCAATATTGTAGCCACTACAGCCTATTTTCCAAACCTAGCTCTAAAATTTAACCGACAACTTGACAAGTTGATAAAAACAAAATTTTAAAATTTGTGTATGTATATATGCGTGCGTATATTAATCTGTATATGTGTCTGTTCACCAGTGTATGTGGGTATACTAGTCTATTTGTCCATGTGTGGATGTTTGTAGGTTTATATGTGTGCGTTCATGTCTTTTCATCGTTTAATATATGAATAACTTTATAATAATCTAAATCTAATAATTTGTTAAAGTTAGAATTTAAAATTCGCAATAAAAATAAAGTGAATCCAATAGTCAATTAAAAATGCTGATCTCAATTTAATCAAATATTAATATTAATGCCCCCAAATTGTTTTTTTGAGTCTGCTCACATATTCTTCAAATTAGAAGTTAGTTTATTCTGATTGGTTCATACGGTCTATGCAACAATACCTCCCTGATTAACGGAGTTTTGTTTGTTTTAACCTTTTAAAACCCTTCAACTTGAAATAAACCTCATCACTTGATAAGACACAAGTAGTGTCAAAACAAAATAGCTACATTTGTAATGATATTATAACATAACATGTTATAATTTCTGAATTAATATTATATATATATATATATATATATATATTGTAACTAAGTTCTTGAAGTCGTAGGTTTATTTACCTTTTTGTTCGTGCATTTACTTTTATAAAGAGTGCTCGATACAAATGTAGAGCGTTATACTGTACATTCTCCAGTACCCTAACAGCAACGAGTTACTAAACCGTAGAGACGAATTAGCAGTAATATGCAAACATCGCAAACATTTCTCGCTAAAATTTAAGTAAACAAAAAAAAACAAAAAACAACCAGAACCCCCACCCCAAAGAAAACAAAACCTATACAATACCAACAAAAAATAATGCAGTTGCAACAGAATAGTAGATAAATAAATAAAAAAATATATTTTATATTTATAAAATATATTGTATAAAGGAGAGATTTTATAAAAGAAATATATTTCTTGAATATTATGAAATGTTATATTTTATAATATTATAAAATAGCTTAATCTTATGGAATATTATAAAATATTTTTTATGAAAGATATATTTTGTAAAGAATATTTGTTATAAAAAACAAAAACAAAAAAAAACAGCAAAAAGCACACACCCCAATACAAAAAAAACATACATTAAATTAAGGAATAACCAACCCCAAAACAAAACAACACCTACCAACCTCTGTACATATTTTATGAAAGATATACTTTGAAAAAGGTATATTTTATAAAAAAAGAAAAAAAAAGAAAAAAAAAAGAAAAAGCACACACCCCAATACAAAATAACATACATTAAATTAAGGAGAAACCAACCCCAAAACAAAACAACACCTACCAACCCCTAAACCAAACAACCTACGCGCCAGTACCACCAGCCCTTTCAAGATTAATAGATTAAACCTGTCATGAACTCTGCCAAAAGCAAACACTTGACCCTAAGACCAGTAAAAAGGTCAACGGAACTCAAAATACAGGCCAACCCCTCTAACACAAAAAAATAACAAATCCAAACAAATAAACGGTCTTTTCAACTAGATAATTCTCATTTCTAAAAAAATTCACCTGAGGATGAAGCCAAAACATAACGGGCTGGCTTCGAAACATGAGACATTTTTTGTGTAGTGATACAATGAATTTAAAAACATTGTAACAACCATTACAGTATATATATATATATATATATATATATATATATATTGTGTATTTTGGCAGCATTTTTTCATTAATGCAGGTTTCATTGAATAATATAGACAAGTTTTGTCTATTAATTTTGTGTAGGATCCGTTCATACCGTCTGATATACTTGATGGTGATGTCGTTGAAAGACAACAAAAAATCACAGTAATTGTTGATTTTTTTATCGGGTTTAAGCTTTCGGCTCACATAAGCCATTATCAAAGAGTAAATATTAACACACAGTAAACATAGAACATTTAAGCTATTAACAATAAAGAGAATTAAATTGAAAATATAAGTCCATCCCTACCGTGGCGGATGGCCGAAGACAGTGAAAAATAGTGGTCCCTAATCTGATTACAGGCATTTGAGTACGTTATTGGAAATATCAAAATTGATTGTATTCAAACCAGGTTTAAATTGTTTAATGTAGAGTGCTTCGAGGATTTTTAGTTTCTGCTTATTATTTTCTTGTTTGAGTATGTACGTGTTATCAACAAGCGTTTTTCTCAGAAGTGTGTGTTGATAACCGTGTTGTTCTAAATGACGGAATATATTTGAATTTTTATTTAAGTGCAACGTCAGACGCCGTGAGAGCGAATTTGTGGTGTGGCCAATGTAGATATTATTGAGGTTGTTAGAGATACATTCTCTAAATGGACATATGAATTTATATACTACATTGGTTTTTTGCAAATCACTAACGGTGTTGGAAGAGTCGTTGCGGACGAATGAATTAGATGTAGTGGATTTAGAGTAATATATAATAAACTTAATTCTTTTGTTAGAGTCTGTCAAAGAAATATTAGTATTTATGAGTTTTTTAGGATGTTTTCATCTAGTTGGTAGTTGGAGTGCATCTGGCTACGGTATAAGAGAGTGATATGCTTAGGATTGGTTGGATTTTTAGTTTCTAAAACAAATCCAACACAAATTGTTTAGATGTGATTAGGCCTACCGGTCTGCGTACAGGTAATTTTCTCTTTCTGAATGCGAAGATGTGATTACGCCTATTGGTCTGCGTACAGGTAATTTTTCTCTTTCTGAATGCGAAGATGTGATTACGCCTATTGGTCTGCGTTCAGGTAATTTTCTCTTTCTGAATGCGAAGATATGATTACGCCTATTGGTCTGCGTACAGGTAATTTTCTCTTTCTGAATGCGAAGATGTGATTACACCTACCGGTATCACAATTTGTGTTGGATTTGTTTTAGAAACTAAAAATCCTCGAAGCAATCTACATTAAACAATTTAAACCTGGTTTGAATACAATCAATTTTGATATTTCCAATAACGTACTCAAATGTCTGTAATCAGACCAGGGACCACAACACCACTATTTTGTCACTGTCTTCGGCCATCCGCCACGGTAGGGATGGACTTATATTTTCAATTTAATTCTCTTTATTGTTAATAGCTTAAATGTTCTATGTTTACTGTGTGTTAATATTTACTCTTTGATAATGGCTTATGTGAGCCGAAAGCTTAGACCCGACGCAGACCGGTAGGCGTAATCACATCTTCGTATTCAGAAAGAGAAAATTACCTGTACGCAGACCGGGCAGAAGACTATTCCACAGTAGCTTGCCATTACTTTTTGTGGTAGACTGGTTGCCAGCCAAGGCTATATAACCCAGTCTGTCCTGTTATTTAACCCAGAACTGAAAGGAAGAAACGGATTATTACCTTTCCCAAGGGTATTTGCGCGTAAGTGAATGCAATGAATTCAACTGGAATTCGAACTCGGCTGCCCGATTTCTCGTTCTGAGACGATATCCACTGCACCACAACGCACATCCTCAATTTTTAAGGACTTTAAGGATTTTAGGAAAATATTTTCCGTCATCTAATGTATTATTGAATCTTATAAATATTAATTTTAAATTTATCATAGTTATTACTCAATGTCGTGTATGGTCGCGCATACTTTTAATAAATTGGCATGTTTATACACACACAAATAAAATTAAAATTCTTTAAAAAAATATTGCTTTTTTATGATTTGTATAAAGTTTTTTTCATTTATGATAACTAAATATAGTTTTCACTTTATAATAATTTAATCTAAAAGGCTGGAACTAATTCAGAATTTTAAAAGATTTAAAGCTTAATAAATTTTTCTAATTGAAACTTTTAAAAACATGAAAACATTTCTTGTGAAATGAAAACATTCCTTATTCATTGAAAAATATTTTTAAAAGATATAAATTGTCTTTAATATATTTTCTTTACAAAATCAATTTAAGGCTTTTTTTTTTTTTTAGTTTTATTGCATTTTTTTTTATTTTACAACTCGGTGCAGATTTTTCAGTAAATGGTGTTTCTGCTTGACAAAAACAAATTGCTGATTTTAATTCTCAAAGGGCTCCTGCTTTTAACTAACATAAATATGAAGAGGCTGAAAATTTAATTCAAAATTTTATAAAATTAAGTAAGTGTGGGTAACAGATGTTGGTTGTTCTGTTTTTATGGCATATCAACCTCGGCGGGTCATTTATTGCTGACTAAATTTTATTTATTTTATAGGGGCTATCTTATCTATCCCTTTTCTAGTTGTAGTAGGATTCCGTTCTAGTGAAGGGTAATTGTATACCGTTGCAGCTTAACGGAATTTGACCTTGTGGTAGATAACCCACTATAAGTCATAAAATGATTATAAAATCAAGAAAAGCAATTTGAGTAGAAAATAACATTTATATATATACATATCAATTAATGTTTTACAATTAAAGTAATACTTGAATATAGGTCCAACGGAGGTTAAAGTGTTCATGGCAAATAATATGCCCGGAAAAAGATAATTAGTGTTAGGAATGTGAGGAGCGGAGGTATGTGAGGAATGTCTTTGAAGTCGTCGCTCCTCAGGTCAGTAATTACTTTTGAGACAGGGAAGAAGGTAAGGAGAGGTGAAGGGAGGCGAACGTAGTAGCAGCTCGACTTAAGTCAAGGGGATATTAATTACACTCTTCTCCTTGGTGTCTGTCTTCGAATCAGTCTGCTGGGGTCTTGTCTGTATCCGCTTTTTATATCTGCTTTTTGGATCAAAAGCAGCTCGTTTTGGGATTTCACACTTGTATTTGATTCTGGGCTTCCCATTGGCTGGTAAAGAAAATTCGCGTAGGCTCGCGAAATGGAAATTTGATATTTGATTAATTTTTATTTTTTTTGAACCGGGTCATCTGCGCGAACTCGGATGCGCAACGACGAGTTTTGTTCATTTGCTTTTTGGTCGGTATAGAGCAAACATCCGGTCCCTCGCTTTTTCTCGGTCGGTATCACCACAATTTATTGTTGGTAATACCTTTTTTCTTTCAACAATTTATTGTTGTTTTTATATAAGTTTTGTGTCTAGTAATACTTTTTCTTTTCGAGTATCAAGTTTCATTGAGATTTGTTTTTAAGGGCGGGTGCCCAAGTCCTACCCTGTTATTTAACCCATAACTGGAGGGAAGGGATGGATTAATACCTTTCCCAGGGGTACCAGTGCTTAAGTGAATGCAAGGTCTCACAGATTTCTCTTTCCGAGCTGATAACCACTGCACCACAACGCACATTCGTCAGTAAACGCTTACAGCACCTGGTATTCCCAAGCGGTCACCCATCTAAGTACTGACCAGGCTCAACGTTGCTTAACTTCGGTAATCGGGCGAGAACCGGTGTATTCAACGTGATATGGCCGTAAGCCGGGTAATAGATGTACAAAGAAAATATTTTTCCCAACCAATGTGTTTTTAACGCCAAAAGGAGGCTAAAAATATGTATAGTAAACTTTGGTTTACCCACTGATGCCAGAAAAATAAGATTTTTAACCAGTTTCGAACGAGCTAAAAAAGATTAAATGAATTAATAAAATACTTTGATATTTTCTCTTAATAATCGATATTTTGATGATAAAGCATTGTTTTTATGAAGTTTGGGGCCTTTTTTCATCATATGCTCTGTTTTAGATAATTTTTAAGGTGCCTAGACGTTATTATTTTTCTTTCTTTCTCATGGAACGCTTTAGATACCGTGGGAGAATGGCAAAGAAAAAGAAAATGGCGTGGACCGACAAGCTTCGCGTCATCAAAAATTGGTTCCTTATAGTTAAACAGTGGATGGCCTTTCGTAAAAACTACCTCGTCAGAAAGAAATCAGCTTCTTAAACAGTGACAAATATCTAAAGAGCTTGGCGAATATGTTTTTGGATGTTTGCCAGTGTAACAAAGCCGCAGTGTTCGTGTTAAATGAACTTTTATTTGTTTTATTGTCGGAGCTGGATGGGGGAAAGTAGTCGGTGGTTTTTCCCCTACCCCCGCTATTTCGTTCTCAGCTTAGGTCTAATTACAGATACGAAATATGTATCGTCTGCTAACCTTGAGTTGAAAGTGATTTGCTTGTTTTTAAAACCTTGCAGTTTTCACTCAACATTATCTCGGTATCCGCCATTTGCATTGTAATCAAATCAGTTATTTGTTTTAGGAACAGAAATAATGTACGCTTTGTGATGACATAACTGGCGTGACACTTCTGGCTAAAAATGTATTTCGGCAAAGTATGACCTATTCTTCTTCTATGTGCTATGTACTTTCAGAATGTAAACGATCATGACCTTCCACATCTTCCTATCTCTCTAGTGGCTAAAAATGTATTTCGGCAAAGTATGACCTTTTCTTCTTCTATGTGCTATGTACTTTCAGAACGTAAACGATCATAGCCATCCACATCTTCCTATCTCTAGTGGCTCTTAGCACGCTTTCTCCTGTTACTCCACGCAAACCCCGCTCCATCATCCATTTACTTAAGCCTATCAAGTATGTTACATGCTGCTTTCCCTTGTCACGCTTTCCTTTTATCTGACCTGTGAGTATCAGATTCCCCAAGCCCTCCTTCCTCATTAGATATCCAAGGAACTTTATTGTTTTTTTCTGATGTTAAGTATTAGTTTCCTTTTTGTTTCCATCCTCTTCAAAACCTCATCGTTGCTCATATGCCCGGTCCATGGTATCCACAGTATCCTTCTGTAGAACAACATTTCGCTTATTTCAAGCCTCTTCTTCATCTCTGGGGAGATTATCCAGCATTCACTACCATATTGAAAAGCAGGCATCACATAACAATCCAGTACTGTCTTCTTTGTTTCTAGCGAAATTGTCCTGTTTCTCAAAACTTTACTCAACTTCTGGAATGCCTCCTTGTGCTTCTGGATCTCAGGAATATAAATGTATAGAAACTGCTGTGACCACAAAGTGAGGGGTCAGTTTATATTTTGATTGTAATATGGAATTGATCCCCCACTTTATATCAAGTATTCTTCTGTAGAACCACATTTCAGTTGCTTCAAGTTTTTCCCTCATATCTGATGATATTGACCAACATTCACTGTCATATTGCAATCCAGTACTCTCTTCTTTGTTTCTAGCGAAATTGTCCTGTTTTTTAATACTTTACTCAACTTTTGGAATGCCTCCTTCGCCATGCCAATTCGCCTTCGGATCTCTGTGTCGCACTTTCGGGTCTAGTTTACACTGCAGTAAAAAAAAAGGTAAACATTGGTCCGGTTTACACTACACTGAAAAAGACTCAGTAAGGTAGAAATTGGTCGGATTTGTATTCGTCTCTGTTAACAAGCATTTGGAACAATGCTCACTTTGGGAGGAAGCCCAGTCAACAGAGAAAGCATTATAGGTATATTTTAAATACCTACCTATACTCCTACATTGGTGTAACATTCGAGTTTACGTTTGATATAACTAACTTTCTATATGATATTGTAGTAAACAAAACAAAAACTAGATTTAAAATTCAAATGCTAAGCACTGACTCATTGATTTTGTCAGAAATGAAAAAAAGGCTCAAATTTACAAACTTTTCTTAGTACACATGCAAAAGCGAATCCAAAACAAAACCCGTGAAATTTCACACCTCGATGCGAAATGTTTTTCGGACAATAGAAAACTAGGAAACATCTAAAAACAGAATTCAAATAATCTTTAATTATCAGAAACAAACTTTTTATAGACCTTTTCGGGAGCCAATGCGAAGTTTGTTCGTTGTGTAATGAAAGGGCCAGAATAACATCCGGGAGTGAATTCCCAAATGACCGTTTCAAGTCCCACAAACAAAATAAAAGACCGGAAAGTTCGCCTGTCACCAGAGAGAAAACGAGCGTATTAACACGTTTCTTGGCAGACGTCAAGCGATCGTTATTATCTCTATCCTTCTCTCTCACCTTCTTCCTTTTCACCGTTCACCCGTCTGCCTCTTCTTATACTTGATAAACAAACGGAACATTTTAAGACTGAGCGATTACTTCAAAGACATTCTTACCCAACGATAACGCTCATACATACATACATACATACATACACACAAGTTACTAATACGAACTCTTGCTATTCTTAACTCCTTACTACTCTTTCTCATTGAATGTTTAACTTCTACCAATTCATGTTATTCTGTACTATTAATAAATTTCTATTTAAAAGGTATACTTTTATTCTTCCATAAATCCACCTTCTGATAACCTTCAGATAATTCTAATAATCCTAACTTGTGGGGAGTGTCGGCTGCGTTTGTGAATTGGCCTTGTACCAGACATGGCTGACCGTCCCTACTAGAATATCAAATCTTGCTCAGCTAGAATATTGTTGTTGCTAATTGCTTGCATTCTGTATTCTAATTGCTGCTCATTTGTTTATTTTTTATTTTTATTTATTTTTTAATCATATCACCCCAAGCAAGGCAGTGACGCCACTGATGCGCATGGGGCCACTTCAGAGTAGAATGATAGGAAAAAAAGAAAGCCGGGAACCACATCCTAAACAGGAAACAAGGGATGAGCCTCTTCACTTGTTCAATAGACGTGGGTTGCCAAAGGAAACATAAAACTGCTAAATAGCTCTAATATTATTTGTCGTATTTTTTAATTTCCTGCGTTCATATGGTGCACTATTGAATATTGGTTAATTGTAGTTGATTTGACACGCAAGTAGATTGGTGTAACCACTTTAAATGGGAAAAAACCTGCTGAGTGATTTAATGGAGATATATATATATATAGTGAATAGAATCCACTCATGAAAATGAGTTGGGCAGGTCCATTATAGTAAAGTGGACTAACCCATATACTGAATTAGGTACTCTCCTATAAATGAGGTAGATTAGCTGGCCTGCCTTCATACATGGAAACAAAAGGAGGCAGCCATGTTAGAAAGTAAGTTATTTGACTTCTACAATGCACCTGTTGCACTAAAGTACTAGAAAATTGAAAAAATGTCGGAGAATGAATAAAAAATGGCTGGGAATACTGGTGTGAAGGGAGTTGCGTGAGAGTAGACCGAAAAGGTAGACGAACAAAATAAATGGAGTGTCGGGAACAGGATAAGAGAAAGATGGGAGTCAAGAAGATAAAAGATGGCAATTGACGTTGCACTTAAACTCTTCGAGATTATAGCTATCAGTGAAGCAAGTATATGGAAGGAGGTTCCACAGGCGGGAAGTGTGAGAAAATAAGCTGATAGAGTAGAAGTGGCGGCTACATTTGACTGTTTTTGACTGTAAAGGGTGGCATTTAGTTGTCTGTCTAGTAGCTGGAGTAAATTCGTGCAGAATACGTAAAAATATTTGTAGAAGAGACAGAGGGAAGCCATATTCTGTGAAAAAGTCACTGGAGTCAAGCAGGTAGATTGGGAACAATTACATTGCTGGTTCTTCTTTGAATAACAGGATCACCCGACCAGATATGACAAGAGTGTTCAATGCACGGACGAATGCTAGATTTATAAATGTGTAATATGGATTCTGACGAGAACTTAATGATGAATAGCATCAGCATCCGACCAGAGATGACAACAGTATTCAATGCCCGGACGGATGGTAGATTTGTATACGTGCAAAATAGATTCTGACGATAAAAACTTCCTAGTGACTGGCCTTCCTAGCAGTAGATTTAACTAGTAATTCAATCTAGTAGTTCCACTCGAGATTAGATGGGAGAGTGAGCCCGAAGAGGCGCAGTGTATTTCTTTCAAGAAGACTAGCGTGATCCATGCTGATAGGAAGTATGAGAGATTGTCTATGGTGGTTAAAGGATACCAGTTTCATTTTGGAAGCATTCAAATCTATGAGTCATTACTTACCCAAGTCTACCACAGATTGGACGTCCTTTTTCAAGATCAGCAGCGACGTTTGTTTTGTCAGCCCTGTCAGATTTCTTATTGAGGCGGGAGTAAATGGTGATGTCTTCAGCGTAGATGCCTACTTGGGATCTGATTTAACGACGCATTAGCGAAATTACAGTGGATTTGATAATATTCAGTGATTCAGTCAGCTAAGTGCCATACGTGATACACGCTTGGGCGATCATGTCTCGAAAGAGACATGACTGACTGGGCAGGAAGTTGCCATTACTTCCTGCAGTAGACTGATTGCCAACTAAGGCTACAGAACCTAATCTGTCCTATTATTTGACTCATGGCTAGAGGGGAAGAGATGTACGATATTATTAAGTAGTAATTAGTGGGGGATCAGTTTATTACTTCATAACAATATAAAACTGATCCCCCACTTTATGCCCAGTAGAAGTCTAAGTCATGTTTCCAACTATTATATTCAGTCAGTCAGTTAAGTGCTATACGTGATACATGCTTGGGCGATCATGTCTCAAAAGAGACATGACTAACTGGGCAGGAAGTTGCCATTACTTTCTGCAGTAAACTGTTTGCCAGCCAAGGCCATAAAACCCAATCTCTGTTATTTAATCCATAGCTAGAGAGAAGACAGATTAATACCTTTCCCAAGGGTATTTGTGCGTAAGTGAATGGAAATAATTTAGCTGAAATTCGAACTCGGCTCCTCGATTTCTCGTTCCAAGCCGATAACCACTGCACAATGCACATCAGTCATTAGCTGAAAAATTAAGATTCTTCAAAACGTTCATATAGGAAAACCATACAATTTCACTGTATTTTTTTTTTCTTTTTCTTTTTCTTTCTAGTTAGTTTCACCTGACATCTAAGATATATATATCGACTGCCGGTTTTACATTGGAGCAAGAATCACGGGTATGTTTCTGGCTCTCGTTTAGGGAGAATGATGTTGACGGCAGCAGGTGGTAAGTTTGGGAGGATTGCCCAAGGTCTCATTAAGTGGTCCACTAGAGAAACCTGAGTCAGCCCAGTTAATGCGTGTAGTTAAGAGAAAAAAATCTTTTACAAGAAAGCAATAATATCCAAACAGAAATGAGCATGTATGTTAATATTTAAGAGGTATATATAGATTCCAAGAGTAAAAATAACAGGAATATTCCTATCTATTAGATCTCAGGCTGTTCATATCTATCTATCTATCTATGTTTGTTCATATCTATCTATCTATCTATGTTTGTTCATATCTATCTATCTATCTATCTATCTATCTATCTATCTAAGTCTGTTCATATCTATCTATCTCAGTCTGTGTATCTATCTATCTATCTATCTATCTATCTATCTATCTATCTCAGTCTGTTCATATCATATCTATCTATCTATCTATCTATCTATCTATCTAAGTCTGTTCATATCTATCTATCTCAGTCTGTGCATATCTATCTATCTATCTATCTATCTATCTATCTATCTATCTATCTATCTATCTCAGTTCATATCTATCTATCTATCTATCTATCTATCTATCTATCTATCTCAGTCTGTTCATATCTATCTATCTATCTATCTATCTATCTATC
The DNA here is from genome assembly GCA_037127315.1 of Ascarosepion bandense. Taxonomy (NCBI): domain Eukaryota; kingdom Metazoa; phylum Mollusca; class Cephalopoda; order Sepiida; family Sepiidae; genus Ascarosepion; species Ascarosepion bandense. The sequence continues at coordinate 3,132,372 of JBBBDQ010000445.1, forward strand.
TATCTCATCTCAGTCTGTTCATATCTATCTATCTATCTATCTATCTATCTATCTATCTATCTATCTATCTATCTCAGTCTGTTCATATCTATCTATCTATCTATCTATCTATCTATCTATCTATCTATCTATCTCAGTCTGTTCATATCTATCTATCTATCTATCTATCTATCTATCTATCTATCTATCTATCTCAGTCTGTTCATATCTATCTATCTATCTATCTATCTATCTATCTATCTATCTATCTATCTCTGTTCATATCTATCTATCTTCTTCTATATGACCTGTCCCTTCAGGATGTAGGTGATCATGGCTTTCCACGTCTCCCTATCCATGGTGGCTCTTAGCACGCCTTCTCCTGTTACACCATTCAACCCACGTTTCATCATCCAACAAGTTAGGTCCTTCAAATATGTTATCCGTTGCTCTCCCCTGTCTCTTTTTCCCTCTATCTGACCTGTTAATATCAGGTTCTGCAAGCCCTCTTTCCTCATTGCATGTCCCAGGAACTTCAGCTGTCTCTTCCACGTGGTCAGTATTAATTTCCTTTTTGTTTCCATCATTTCTAAGACCTGATCATTGCTCGCATGCTCGATCCATAATATTCGCAGCATCCTTCTGTAGAATCGCATTTCAGTTGCTTCAACTTTTTCCATCATCTTTGATGACATTGTCCAGCATTCATTGCCATATTGAAGAACTGACAGCACATAACAATCCCGTACTCTCTTCTTTGTTTCTAGCGAAATTGTCCTGTTATATCCCGAGAGGGGATAAACAGAGAAAGAATAGTGCAAGAAATAATTCTTAACACTGAGGATATATGAATAAAGATTTATTATACCTCAAGTACAATATACCAAATACACTTACACCAACGAGCAGTTAACAGGTATAACACTCAAGAAGGCACTGCCTCTGTATAGGACGTATGCGCCTGTCTTGTGAAGAATGCTTCCGCCTAATGACATATAACTCTCGTCTAAGGACGATGGCTCTCGTATAATAACGATCACTCTCGTATAATCCCGAACACTCTGTAGTTCGTTCTAGTCCCGGTCTTTTATAACCCGGGTCATACCCATTCCTGGGTAGGACAGGATATTTCACTACAACATTCTTAATATTTTACTCAACTTCTGGAATGCTTCCTTCGCCGTGCTAATTCGCTCTCGGATCTCTGTGTCGCACTTACCGTCTTCTGCTAGAACCCTTTCCAGGTATTTAAATTTTTGTTCCTGCTTGATTTTAATATCCCCCAACTGTATTTGGCATTTTGGGCTGCTCCTTTTTTTACTGATGACCATGCATTCGGTTTTCTTGCAGTTTTTTTTTTGTAGTCCTTTCTTGTCACTCTCTTCAGGTACCTTCTGTAGGAGGTCTTGTAGTTTTCTTTCTGTGTTTGCTATCAGCACTGCATCATCTGCGTACCTTATGTTGTTTATATTGTGGCCTCCGATGACAAATCCAGGCATAACTTTTAGGGCCGGCAAAATATTCTCGCTGTACAAGTTGAACAGATCTGTTGAAAAGAGACACCCTTGTCTTACTTGTCTTCTTAGGGATAATATTCTGCCCAGTCAGTCATGTCTCTTTCGAGACATGATCGCCCAAGCGTGTATCACGTATGGCACTTAATTGACTGATAAGTCCTTCTACATTTGTATTGCCCCTTCAGAGAGTATCCTAATCATAAATATGGCATTCCTTGTTCCAGTTTCTTTGACGAAACCGCACTGTTCTTGTCCTATCTCTGGCCTGATTCTGCTTCTCGCTCTATTCATCAAGATTCGAACGATCAGTTTTGTTATATGGCTCATTAGACAGATGGTTCTGTGGAGTTCGTACTCGTTGGCTCCTGGCTTTTTAGGTAGTGCTATGAAGAGAGACTTGTTGAGGTCATCTGGTATTACACCAGTATTATAAATTATATTATCTATCTATCTATCTATCTATCTATCTATCTATCTATCTATCTATCTATCTATCTATCTCAGTCTGTTCATATCTATCTATCTATCTATCTATCTATCTATCTATCTTGTGGTGATACCGACCGAGCGTAGCAAGGGACCGGATGTTGGCACCCTCACAACCAAAAAGCAAATGACCAAAACTCGACGGTGCGCATCCAGGTTCGCGCAGATGTTCCGGTTGAAAAATAAAAATTAATTAAATCTTAAATTTCCAGTTCGCGAGCCTCTGCGAATTTTATTTATTGGCCAATGGGAAGCCCAGAATCAAATACGGATATGAATTCCCAAATGATCACCTGCGATCCAAAAATTCGAAATAAAAAGCCGATACAGAAATCATCGCCAGAAAGACCGACGCAGGCCGACACACACGGACTGATTAGAGTGAGAGGAGTGTAATTAGTATCCCCCTTGACCGAAGTCAAGTGGCTTACTATGTTCGCCTCCCTTACCTCTTTACTTTCTTACCTGTCTCAAAACGAACACGTCAAAGACATTCCTTACTCACGACACTCCCACATTCCTAAGTATTAATTCTCCTTTCAGCATTTTATTGCCATGAACATTTTAACGTTCATGACCTATACTTCAAATATTCCTGTAATTGTAAAAACCTTAATTGATATGTGTATATATAAAATGCTATTTTTCAACTCAATTTTCTTTTCGGGATTTGTAATCATTTTATGACTTATGGTGGGCGATCTACAACGAGGCCAAATTCCGTTAATCTTCAACAATACACAACTAACATTCAACGGACTCTCCACTATAATCTGGAAAAGAAAGGATAACCCACTATCTATCTATCTATCTATCTATCTATCTATCTATCTATCTATCTATCTATCTATCTATCTCAGTTTGTTCATATCTATCTATCTATCTATCTATCTATCTATCTATCTATCTATCTATCTATCTCAGTTTGTTCATATCTATCTATCTATCTATCTATCTATCTATCTATCTATCTATCTATCTCAGTTTGTTCTATCTATCTATCTATCTATCTATCTATCTATCTATCTATCTCAGTTTGTTCATATCTATCTATCTATCTATCTATCTATCTATATCAGTATGTTCATATCTATCTATCTATCTATCTATCTATCTATCTATCGATCTATCTATCTATCTCAGTTTGTTCATATCTATCTATCTATCTATCTATCTATCGATCTATCTATCTATCTCAGTTTGTTCATATCTATCTATCTATCTATCTATCTATCTATCTCAGTTTGTTCATCTATCTATCTCATCTATCTATCTATCTATCTATCTATCTATCTATCTATCTCAGTTTGTTCATATCTATCTATCTATCTATCTATCTATCTCAGTTTGTTCATATCTATCTATCTATCTATCTATCTATCTATCTATCTATCTATCTATCTATCTCAGTTTGTTCATATCTATCTATCTATCTATCTATCTCAGTTTGTTCATATCTATGTATCTATCTGTCTATCTCAGTTTGTTCATATCTATCTATCTATCTATCTATCTATCTATCTATCTATCTATCTCAGTTTGTTCATTATCTATCTATCTATCTATCTATCTATCTATCTATCTATCTATGTTCATATCTATCTATCTATCTATCTATATATCTATTTATCTATCTATCTATCTCAGTCTGTTCATATCTATCTATCTATCTATCTCTCTCTCTCTCTCTCTCTCTCTATATATATATATATATATATATATATATTATATCAGTATGTTCATATCTATCTATCTATCTATCTATCTATCTATCTCAGTTTGTTCATATCTATCTATCTATCTATCTATCTATCTATCTATCTATCTATCTAAAAATATTGAATGGTGCCATGTTTATACTCGGATTCGTACTGTTGGACTTACAATTGGTGTTCCTCTACATTTTTTAGGATGTACTGCCGAAATGCCGAAAAATGGCACCATAGATTACACTTCATATGAAAAATTCTCTTCGAATATACTAAATGTCGTGATTTAATATTTTTCAGTTGAGCTCATGAATATTTGTGAGAATATTTTTATAATTTTCTAGTAACTAATCACATCTCGTTTTTTTTTTTTGTTGGATACATTTTTCAAGTAAATTAATTTCGCTTTTGCCTTGATAAAATCCGTTAATGGACAAAACACATCGGTAGAAATCAAATACAGTCTTCTTCAAGTCTCACATCCACGTGTATATATATATATATATATATATATATATATATATATATATATATTCTGACCAACTCCCTCGTTTCTTTTTAAAACATTTTTAACATTTTTTTTCATAACCATATGTGGAAGATGAGCATTCCAGCCTCGACGAAATTAAATTAAAATAATAGACAATGAAGAATAAGAGAATAAGAGAGTTAAAGGAATCATCATATATGCTATGGTCAAATCATCTAATTGGTAGAGGAAGTGGAGATATCAACAGATTATCAACGCTTTTGATTGAAGTTTAACTAGTTTATTTGAAGGTTATGTGTTCAGACTCGGCACATATTTTCAGCACCTGTTCAACTCTGTTATACGTTCTCAACACCTGTTCAGTCATGACGAAAGTGTTCAACACCTGTTCAATCCAGACTCACAAATTCAATACCTGTACAGTCTTGACACACATATTCAGCATCTGCTCAGTACTAAATTAAGTATTCAACCCTGACACGTGTTGAACGACTGTTCTATCCTAACTCACTTGTTAAACATCCATTCAATCTTGACTCGCGTGTTTAACCCAAACACACGTATCCTACACCTGTTCAATACTAACTCATGTGTTCAATCCTGACTCACGTGTTCAACGCCTGTTCAACCCTGACACACGTGCTCAACACCTGTCCAATCCTGACTCATGTGCTCAACACCTGTTCAATCCTGACTCACGTGTTCAACGACTGTTCAACTCTGACACACTTTCTCAACACCTGTTCAATCATGACTAAGGCGTTCAACATCTGTTCAATCCTGACACATATGTTCAACATCTGTTCTATACTGACTCACGCGTTTAATCTTGACTCCCGATTTCAACACCTGTTCAACCCTGATACACGTGCTCAACACCTTAAGCATGCGCGCGCGCGCACACACACAGAGGCACACATACAGTCCTCCCAAAATGAAGACACATTTCAGGGAAGGACAAACCTGTCTTTCGTAGTTTTATCAAATTACGATAAATCTTTTTTAGGCTGTGCGTTGTGCAGCAGTGGATATCGACTCAGAACGAGAAAGCGGGGCGCCGAGTTCGAATTTCAATATGATAATATAATAGTTGGAAACATGATTATGACGTCTACTGGGCATAAAGTGGGGGATCATTTTTCTATTGTTATGAAGTAATAATGTGATCCCTCACTAATTACTACTTAATAATATAGTACATCTCTTAACCTTCTAGCTATGAGTCAAATAATAGGGCAGATTGGGTTCTATAGCAGAAAGTAATGGCAACCTACTGCGGGATAATCTTCTGCCCAGTCAGTCATGTCTCGCTCAAAGTGTGTATCACGTATGGCACTTAACTAACTGACGTTATTTTATTGAGAGATGGCGTCACACTCATAGAAGTAACATCAGCAAGTCTTAAAGGATGTTGTATAACGCAGTAAAGCGACACTTAGACCAAAAATTGAAAATGCATTAGCATCAATCCAACCGGACACTTTGGCCAACGCTACCGAAGCAGTAGTTCGCCGTACTCATAAATATCTGGAAGTTAATGGTCACCATTTCGAACATCTCTTGTGATTGTAGAGACCAAAGGTAAGTTGTTATAATCTCGTCTGAATAAATTTAGTATTGCAATATTTGTACTGTCTACGGCTAGGGATGTGCATTGTGGTGTATGTATGTATGTATGTATGCCGCATTCACCCTAGTCGGGTTGAGCGGGCTTCCTCCCTGACGGAGCAAGTCTCATTGGGATTTGTTTAAGGGCAGGGTCCCAAGTCCTACCCTGTTATTTAACCCATAACTGGAGGGAACGGACGGATTAATACCTTTCCCAAGGGTACTAGTGCGCAAGTGAGTGCAGTGTGCTCGACTGAAATTGGAACTCGGCTCACCGATTTCCCCCTCCAAGCCGACATCCACCGCACCACAACGCACATCCGTAAACGCTAACAGCACCTGGTATTCCCAAGTGGTCACCCACGTAAGTACTGACCAGGCTCAACGTTGCTTAACTTCGGTGATCGAGCGGGAACCGGTGTATTCAACGTGACATGACCGTTATATTGTGGTGTATTGGATATCGGCTCGGAACAAGAAATCGGGGAGCAGAGTTCGAATTCCAGCCGAATTCATTGCATTCACTTCTGCGCAAATACCCTTGGGAAAAGGTATTAATCTGTCTATTCTTTCCAGTTATGGGTTAAATAACAGAACAGATTGGGTTCTATAGCCTTGGTCGGCAACCAGTCTACCGCAGAAAGTAATGGCAACCTACTGCGGGATAATCTTCTGCCCAGTCAGTCATGTATCTTTTGAGACATGATCGCCCAAACCGTGTATCACGTATGGCACTTAACTAAATGACTGACGGCTATATCGTGTTGAATACACCGGTTCTCGTCAGATCACCGAAGTTAAGCAACATCGATCCTGGTCAGTACTTAAATGGGTGTCCATTTAGGAATACTGTAAACGTTAGCACCAAGAATGGTCCACCGGGGTTGGGCGCAGGGCTAACAACCCTGCCCCATAAAAAACAGTTTGTTACGGAAACAGTAACAAAAGTTACTGCACTACACACCACTGGGTGTAAAAGGGGTGAAATGATATATATATATACTAGCTTTAAATTTCCTGATGTATGTATGCATTTTTGGTGGACTCTGTACACACACACAAACACACACACACACACACACACACAAATCTGTATATATATATATATATATATATATATATATATATATATATAATCTAAACTTATTTATAAATTAAACTTTGCCTGTGTGTATGTGTGTGTCTGTGTGTGTATCCGTTACTTATAGACTCCCAAACGGCTGAACCAATTTTCTTAAAGATTTACACAGTTGTACTCTAAACGTCTGCGAGTGTTCTTAGCTAGGTTTTGTGTCGAGGTACCCCCGATAAATATCGAATATCAATAATCAAAAAAATGGGTTATAGAATGAGTGGTCCGATTTTAATCAAATTTGATACACTCATAGATAAAGACATAAGAAACGATATTCAGAAGTTTCAAGGTTGCAGTTCTTACAATAGTGCATAAAATCGATTTTATATATATATATATATATATATATATATATATAAGGCAAGATGTTTGTGTGTGTGTGTGTCTGTTTATTCGCCTGTATGTCTGTATTTTTTTCAGCCCTTTTATTTTAGTTTTTGCTTCGGCTTTGGCTCTAAGTAGGAGCGTGTTATATATAGGCGGTGTATATATATGCCAGTCACTGAAAGAACTCAATTAATTGCTGAAGAGTTATGCATAAATCGCAGAAATAGTAACTGTTTTTATTTAAATTTTCCTCTCTAGAGAGCAAAATCGTAATGAGAGCATTCACACACACACACACACATATATATATATATATATAAGACGCGCTAGATCACATGGTGGCATCCCCTATGTGGATAAGGGTCGCAGGTTCGAATCCTGCCGAATGACACACATTTTCGTAATAAAAATTTATCATAAGTAATCAGGCCGGTGGAAATAAATATATAATACTGTTTGATTATAAACAGAATATCTACTTAAATACGAGTATCGATCAAAAATAATGGTCAAACAAATCATTTCATATATATATATATATATATATATATATATATATATATATATATGTGTGTGTGTGTGTGTGTGTGTGTGTGTGTGTGTGTGTCCATAGGGTGTCCAAACGTAGAGCAATACTCTAATTTACATGACCTTTATTTCCGACAAGATGGGGCCCCTCCACATTATTCAAGATCTGTTCGTGTGTATCTTGATGAAATATAGGTCCAATCGATTTACCAGCACGTTTACCTGACTTGACCCCCAAAAAATTACATAAGAGATGCAATTCAAGAAATTAATACACAAAGAAACTTGGCCAAAAATGTTGATGTGTAGACTTCAAAGCTACGTAAATTGTGATGGGCAACAGCTTGAGCACCTGCTTTCATAAAATATTAAGCGTTTTGCTATTATTGTACCCAGTAAAATATGTCGTTATAATAATTGTATTAGTAAATATAATTGTATACATAATCTACCTAATTTTGGACCATATATATTGAGCACTATGGAGTAAAAGTAGAATTTGAAAAAGAAGTAGTAACTCACGCATCTACGCATCGTTCATTCAGTAATGAATTTGAACACTCTCAGCTACTGGTGTGTGTTTACATTGTATATAACACGCTAAAGTTCGCCTTCCTCCACCGAGCGCCCATAACTCAGAGGTAGAGTCGCCGACTGATATCAGTTTGGTCGGGTTTTAATCCTGGCTAGAAGCAATCGGATGTCTAAGCGTACTGATGATCTGTGATACAGCGAAACAGATCTGTCTGCGGATGACTATATATGTGTTATAAATTATACTTTAGAACATGTACAAACTACAAACTAATACAAAAGTGTGCACTTTATTTCGACATTAAAAAAACAATGTCACATCAGGTAGTTAATAATGATGGTAATCTTAAAAACTAATTTATGATGTAGCTATTCGTGTGAGGCTGATTTTTTATATTTGCGCGTCTATATATATATATATATATACAAATTAAATCTAAAAGTGAACCAAAAGTCGACCGTTTATATATATAAGTTTATATATATATATATATATATATATATATATATATATATATATTATAGTCATCCGCAGACAGATCTGTTTCGCTGTATTACAGCTCATCAATACGACTTAGACTCCGGTCGCTTCCTAACCCAGGATTGAAACCCGACCAAATTGACGTCAGTCGACGATTCTACCCCTATATATATATATATATATATGTATATTCTACCCATACATATATATATATATATATATATATATATATATATATATATAAACTTATTTTATAAATAGAACATTATCTGTGTGTGTGTATGTGTGTGTGTAGGACTCTGTGTGTGTGTCTGTTACCTATAGACTCTGAAATGGCTGAGCCGATTTTCTTGAAAATTTACACAGTTATGCTATAAGCTTCTGCGATTGCTTTCAGCTAAGTTTTGTGTCAAGGTACCCCCGATAAATATCGGAAATCGATAATCGAAAAAATCGGGTTCTAGAAGGAGTGGTCCGATTTTAATTAAATTTCATACACTCAGTGACAAAGACATAAGAAACGATATTCAGAAGTTTTAAGGTTGCAGTTCTTACAATAGTAAAGAAAATCGATAATATATATAAATAAAAGGCAAGATGGTTGTGTGTGTGTCTGTTCATCTGTTTGTATATACTTTATACAAATCCACAATTTTTATCCGATTCTCACCAAACTTCAAAATTTGACTTACATCCATTAATTTTTCTTTCATTCTACGGTTTCGCTTTAACTGGAAATAACTATTGCTTTTTAGTCTTTCGTGTCAATGTCCAAAGAGTCTGAGCTCCAGGACCATGGATTAGTTTTAAAGCTTTTATTACACCCGAGCAACGCCGGACTATACTGCTAGTATATATATATATATATATACTGTTGAGTTATGATAGTTCTGGACGCCAAGATTATTGTTTATCAATAGCTTCACTGAGAAAGGCTATTTAGGCTAGCAACTTTTTATAATATATATATATATATATATATATATATATATATATATATATATATATATATATATATATAAATCAACCTCACACCAATACTACATCATAAATTAATTTTTAGCTTCATGTAATAATAAGGAAAATGAGAAAATCTACAGTCAATTGCTGAAATTTTTTGACGAGTTGCCAGAACAATTTCAAAGCGGTTCGTCTCCGAATTTGTATCTCGGCAGCAATTTCCTCAAATATGTTTTTTTTAAAATAATATGGACAAGGTCTGTCTAACGATTTTTTAAATTAAATTTTTCAAATTTCTGAATAAATTTTTTCTCTTGTCAGTAAATTTACCAAAATTTACATAAACATTTGTTTTATATTATTTTTTTCCCTGTTCACTTTCGAATATTGCTCCATTCGTTTTCAAGGAATTTTTCTGTGTATATTTACGCAACAGATTTTTCATTTCCGGTGTTATCACGTTTGATGGAAGCTATTTCAAGTCTCTAACGCTGATGTCATATAAACAATCAAATTGAAAATTTTAAGCGTGTGTGTTTTAATTTATTATTATTATTTTTATATGAAACACACTTCAATACAGAGTCTACCTACAGAAAAAGACACCTTATTCAATGTTAGTTGCTTCTCTTTTATTAAAACAGACTCCAGAATTAGGAGTTTCTTTGAATTATTAGGTTCTCCCAAATGTTCTTAAACACTTGTGAAATGGGTCAATCTGGTCCAGCACAATCGAGACAAGCGATGGGTTCAGACAGGGCAAGAGACACCGTCGGTTCCAAAACAAGATCGATTCGGCAAGAAAGTCATGTTGTGCGTTTGGTGGAACTTTGAAGGAATCGTGCATTTTGAGTTGGTTCCGAATGGTCGTGCCATCAGTGCCGAACTTTACTCTCAGCAACTTGAGCGGGTCTACGAAAAGTTGAAGCAAAAGTACCCGGCTCTGATCAACCGAAAGCGCGCTTTGATGCAGCAGGACAATGCCAAGCCACACACCGCCAGGAAGACCAAAGACAAGTTTGAAGAGCTGGACGGCGTTGAGGTTCTGCCACATCCAGCCTACAGTCCTGACTGTGCTCCATCAGATTATGGCCTTTTCCTCTCAATGCAACACTTTCTGAAGGGCCGCCGATTCGACTCGTTTAATGAAGACGAGGAAGTGTGTCAAGAATTTTTTGATTCGAAGCCGGCTGAATGGTATTTTTGCAGATCGATGGCAGAAAGTCTTGGAAAAATGATGGTCTTTATTTTGAGCAATAATATTTGTTGTTTTTGCGAGTAAAATTTCAATTTTTTGCAAGTGTTTTCTGGGAACCTTAGATTACTTGGCGAGTAAAATTTCAATTTTTTGCAAGTGTTTACGAACTTTTGGGACAACCTAATATAATATTTTGGTGCTATTAACTAAAATTTGTCTAATATTAATATTATTTTCTTTATTTGTTATATTTCTATCTATATGTGCACGAACTGCACTAGATCTTGATAAATGACAAGTTAACCTACGAGAGAGTGTGATGCATGTGTAGCCAATGTAAAATTGTAATGTTGTTGATTATTAGTGTTGGAGATACAATCTCCCAAAAGCTATAAGAATTCATAAACAACATTATTTTATATATATACATGTTAGATTTTTGAGGTTTTCAATTATTTCTAAAAATTAGTTTGGAAGTTTTGATTTTTTATAATAGGTGATAATTCTAAGGTATTTATTAGGATCTATAACGTTTATATACCGGCTGTAGAAGGTATTTATTAGGATCTATAACGTTTATATACCGGCTGTAGAAGGTATTTATTAGGATCTATAACGTTTATATACCGGCTGTAGAAGGTATTTATTAGGATCTATAACGTTTATATACCGGCTGTAGAAGGTATTTATTAGGATCTATAACGTTTATATACCGGCTGTAGAAGGTATTTATTAGGATCTATAACGTTTATATACCGGCTGTAGAGGGTTTTTAGCCCTTTACGATTTATATTGTGATTCGTCCAACATACGATTCAAGAAAAATAAAGACAAGTCCAATTTGTAACCAATAAATTAAGATATATTCAATAAACAAACAAAACATGTAATAGCAGTATACATAGAGCAAGAGGAAAGAGTTGTTCCCCTTTAGCTGTTTGTTAACCAAAGTTAAATGAAGGAAGTTTTTTCTTGCGCTGAAAAGGTTTGTTACAATTGTTAGCAAGATTTTCATGTAAGAACAAATAACATGAAAAATACAATTATTTTGAATGTAATTGTTAGTGATACAAATTTTGGTCAAGAGTTCAGAGTTGATGAAAATATTCAGACAGAAGACAAAGTTCTGTGTCTGTGTGTGCGTTAGGTATGAGTAGAGAGAGAGACTTACATGTAGTGTAGTCCTTTAGCCAGCCTGTTGGTCTACTGCTTAACTTGCGAAAGGTTGCCGTCTGTAAGGACAGAGTGTGGCTCAACGAGCAAGTGCTGGACAAACTTTGTTTACATAAAAAATTATGTGATTGGCTAAAAATTAACCATATCACCACACACTTGTGAAAGAGCTACTTCAGAGCCGAAAGATTAAAGGCGACTGCGATTGCTAAATTGTCCTATAAAAGAACTAGTGATTTATTACCCAATCGCAGACGAGTAAATGACATGGACCGAGTGTGGGTAAGAAAACATAGCAACCGCTATACCGGCAGACACATAATTTGAATAGTCTTTCCATCATGTTTAGAATTAGGACGCATCTGGTTAAATAAACAATCCGGACGCATCTGTTTACAATAAAGAATTAAAACGTATCTGTTTACTTTACAATAAAGAATCGGGGCGCATCTGTTTACAAAGAATTTAGACGCGTCTGTTTATCATAAAGAATTTAGACGCATCTGTTTGCAAAAAAGAATTAGGGCGTATTATTTTATAATAAAAAATTAGGACGCATCCGTTTAAAGAATTATGACACTACTGTTTACAATAAAGAATTAGGACGTATCATTTCACAAAAAAAATTAGGACACTTTTCAAAGAATTAGGACGTATTATTTCACACAAAAAAATTAGGGCGCTTTTGTTTACAATAAGGAATTAGGACGTATTATTTTACAATAAAAAATTAGGGCGCTTTTGTTTACAATAAAGAATTAGGACGTATCATTTCACAATAAAAATTAGGACGCTTTTGTTTACAATAAAAGAATTAGGACGTATTATTTTACAATAAAAAATTAGGACGCATCCGTTTAAAGAATTACGACACTACTGTTTTACACTAAAGAATTAAGACGTATCATTTCACAAATAAATTAGGACACTTTTCAAAGAATTAGGACGTATTATTTCACACAAAAAAATTAGCGCGCTTTTGTTTACAATAAAGAATTAGGACGTATTATTTTACAATAAAAAATTAGGGCGCTTTTGTTTACAATAAAGAATTAGGACGTATTATTTTACAATAAAAAATTAGGGCGCTTTTGTTTACAATAAAGAATTAAGACGTATTATTTTACAATAAAAAATTAGGACGCATCCGTTTAAAGAATTACGACACTACTGTTTACAATAAAGAATTAGGACGTATCATTTCACAAATAAATTAGGACACTTTTCAAAGAATTAGGACGTATTATTTCACAAAAAAATTAGGGCGCTTTTGTTTACAATAAAGAATTAAGACGTATCATTTCACACAAAAAAATTATGGCGCTTTTGTTTACAATAAAGAATTAGGACGTATCATTTTACAATAAAATTAAGACGCATCTGTTTGCAATAAAGAATTAGGGCGTGTCATTTTATAATAGAAAATTAGGACCCATCTGTTTAAAGAATTACGACAATTCTGTTTACAAAAAAGAATTAGGACGTATCATTTTACAATAAATAATTTTAAAGAATTAAGACGTTTCTGTTTACAGTAAAGATTTAGGGTGCATAGTTTACAATAAAGAAAATAGTACGTATATGTTTACATAAAAGACAATTAGGAGGTATCTATTTACAATAAAGAATTAGGACGTATTTGTTTACAATAAAGAATTAAGTCGCATCTGGAAACAATAAAGAATTAGGACGGATCTGTTTATAAAACAGGATTACTAGGTATCCCTAGTTCTAAGGCTTAGAACTAGGACGTTTCTTGTTACAATAAAATATTAGGACGCATCACCTATGTCCTGAAAAGAATCGGAACTTAACAAAAAAAGAGAGATCTTTGATCAGTTTTGGATTATAGTCATCCGCAGACAGATCTGTTTCGCTGTATCACAGCTCATCAGTACTGCTTAGACTCCGTTCGCTTCCTAACCCAGGATTAAAACGCGACCGAATCGGCGTCAGTCGGCGATTCTACCCCTAGGCCACGAGCGTCCAGTAGAAGGCAGGCTTTTTTAGCGCATATAAACACGCCCAATAGCTAGAGTGCTCCAATTCATTATCGAATGAGCGATGCTCTATAATTTATTACTTTTTAAAAATCTTGGTAAAAATATATATTTTTTAACTCTGTTAACCCCACTTCACGTAAATCCCTGAAATGTTAAAAAATTTTAAATAGTTGCTAACTTTTGTTTGATTAGTTCACCGCAGGACTCAATGGAGAATATAAATCACCTATTTTTTTTATTTTAAGTTTGCATTCACTATCCAAAAACCTCCGAATATTAAAATAAATAAATGCAATAAAACTCTGACATAATTTAATTTGATAATTTGTTAATTTGATAATTTGCTGAATTTGATAATTTGTTAATTACTGGAATAAATAACAACTATTAAGGACATTATACTCTGAAGAAGAAAATTTTTTTTTGATTAGTAATAAAATTTTAAAAGAATTGTTTTCATTTTTTTTTAAATTTTTATTATTAAATAATTTAATAATATATAAGCTTTTAAAAATATTTTTAAAATCTCCAAAGAATTGATTGCAAGTTTTCTTTTTACTTAATAGCTGAATATCATATTGCCTATCTAAAATTGAAAAGTTTAATAAAAATCGTTTAACAGAAATATTTTAAATTAATTTAAAAAAAATTGGTTTGTGTGTAAATATGCTCATTTACGTTCCATTTTTGAGTAAGTACGATGTTCCATAAGAGTAATAACGTTTCTATAATTATAACATCTGCAGTACTATAAAAATTAAATTAGATATTTTTACCATGCTTAGTGATGACGTAATAATATGAAAAAAAAACATAATAAAATATTAATAAATAGCATGAAATAACTTCGTTTGGTTATTTTAATTTCATTCTTTCTTATTAAATTAAAATTATTTTAAAAGAAATTGAAATTTTTAAATTTTTATTTATTCAGAAAGCATATTCAAATGTCTGGCTATAAATCTAAACTAAAATTATATTAAATATTATATAATTGCTGAAATCATTATTTTAAATGTTACTATTTAGTTAAAAACAAAAAAACAAAAAAAGAAGAAATTAAAATGTTATGTTCTTTTGGCCCGTATTGTCGCCATACTTTCCGTCTGATCTCATCTTTTAAAACCTCTGCATTACGTAAATCGTTGTGATGACAGATACGGCTACCGTAGTTAAAAAGTTTGTTTTTTTTTGTAAATTTCTGGCAGAAAGAAATTATTACTTGATTGAAATCAGATAAAGGTAAGTTTCAATTTTAAAAATTGACTTAAATGACGTGTCAGCGAGGTATATTTTATTTTTGCAAGATTTTTAAAACAGAAATTTGGCTACTGTTGACATAGTGTTGACAGAATGTGTCAATAAATAAAAAATTTAACTTGAATTTGTCCGATTTCAATAACAATTAGATTAAAATCAATATAATTTCGGTTTAAAAAATACCAGTGTATTTCTTTTTTCGAGAATTAAAATTTAATCTCCTGGCTTTCAATTAAAGCTAATTTTAAAAGCTTGAAGATTATTTATTTATTTTTAAAATTTCAATTTAAATTTAGGTATCGAAAATAAGTTGACGGTACCTATGCTTATATATATATATATATATATATATATATATATATATATATATATATAAATGGAACTTTGTCTCTGTGTCTGTGTGTGTGTCCGTTACCTATAGACTCCAGAACGGCTGAACCAATTTTCTTGAAAATTTAAACAGTTGTACTATAAGCGTCTGCGAGTGTTCTTAGCTAGGTTTTGTGTCGAGGTACCCACGATAAATATCGAATATCGATAATCGAAAAAATCGGGTTATAGAAGGAGTGGTCCGATTTTAATCAAATTTGATAAACTCATAGACAAAGACATAAGAAACGATATTCAGAAGTTTCAAGGTTGCAGTTCTTACAATAGTGCAAAAAATCGATGATATATATATATATATATAAAAGGCAAGATATTTGTGTGCGTGTCTGTTAATCTGCTGTAAGTCTGTATTTTTTCCAGCCCTTTTATTTTAGTTTTTGCTTCGCGTTTGGCTCTAAGTAGGTATAGTTGTAGTTCTTAGTCTCAGCCATGATACCATTTACTCAGAGGACTTATTTAGCCTTCAAAATTCAGTTTACGATGAAAAAACTTATTTGATATCGATACCAGGAAATCAAAATTTGACTTACATCCATTCATTTTTCTCTCAGTCTTACGGTTTCGCTTTAACTGGAAGCAACTATTGCTTTTTAGTCTTTCGTGCCAACGTCCAAAGAGTCTGAGCTCCAGGACCATGGATTACTTTTAAAGCTTTCATTACCCCGAGTAACGCCGGGCTATACTGCTAGTAAATTTTATAAGCGTGTATAGTGGAAATATAAAGGGGTCCGTAAGTCAAAATGTTTGAAAATACCTGCTTTAAGACAACTCCAATATGAGCGTCTATGCAAGGGAAATAATCAAGTAACAACGGAAAGGTTATTAGGTTCCAATTTTTCGCATGAATTTTTCATTTGTCATTCATGGAAAGAGATCAAGAATGCGAACTTACGCAATTATTATATTTGATTTGTTTTTGTGTATGCCAAATGTTTTTCTGCCCTACAGAAAAGTTGTATTCTAATGAAGAAAAAAAAAAAGACCTGATGCCGATGTTAATAAGAACTACACTGTTCATGTTATTAAACTATTCTTCTTCTGTGTGCCATGTCACTTCAGGACGTAAAAGATCATGGCTTTCCACATCTCCCTATCCCTTGCCGCTCTTAATACCCCTTCTCCGGTTATCCCACTCAATCCCTGCTCCACCATCTATCTGCTCAAGTCTATCAAGTATATCACGCGTTGCTTTTCCTTGTCTCTCTGCCCCTCTATCCGTCCCGTGAGCATTAGATTCTCCAAGCTCTTCTTCCTCATTCAGTCAGTCAGTTAAGTGCTATACGTGATACACGCTTGGTCGATCATGTCTCTTTCGAGACATGAGTGACCGGCCAGAAGATTTTCCAGCATTTGCATGCTATTACTTTCTGCAGTAGACTGGTTGCCAATCAAGGCTATAGAACCCACTCTGTTCTGTCATTTAACCCATAGCTGGAGGGTAAAGACGGATTAATACCTTTCCCAAGGGTATTTGCGCGTAGGTAAATGTAAGGAATGCAACTGGAATTCGAACTCGGTTTTCTGATTTCTCGTTCCGAGCTGATATCTACTGCACCACGACGCACACCCGTTAATTAAAAAGATCGAGGTTTAGTTGAATTGAAAGGGCTACAGTATGTGCACTATTCACAGGCGCGATTACGCTACTGCCTTCCTCATTGTCAGTTAAGTGATACACGCTTTGGGCGATCATGTCTCGAAAAAGACATGACTGACCGCGAGGTTGTGTAATGGTTAGCAAGCTTGTCTCGCTAGAATCATTACAATTGAGGAGTGAGTTCGATCCTCGCTGAATGTTCCTTGCTTTCGTCTTTGTGCCACATCTAAGAAAACCGCGGTGGATAGGTAATATTTGACCACGACCTGGGCGTACGCGCTCATGTTCCCCACATTAAAAAAAGAACTTGTGTCACATCTCTCTTAAGTGGGAGAGAAGAGTAAATATCATCTCTGTGGGTTATCCAATGCCTAAAAAGTAGAGTCTTAAGGTATTTTTTAATATTCGGTTATAGTGAAAAGGTTGTTTAGTCAGATTTTAATGAAGATTTTATTCTTTTTTATTTTAGAAAACTGAAAATGTCTTCTAGTTTAATATTCAAAAATGTTCTGATGAGAATATTTTTTTTCCTTCAAAAATGTGTTATGGTAATAATTTTTTATTTAAAAATGTATTGTTGGTAATATTTTTCCTTCAAAAATGTATATTTTTCTATAAAAGTCTATTTTTATACTTTTATAGTGTTTTGACCCAAATAGTTATTTGCCCATAGCTGGGACCCTAACAGGTGCTACCACTCTGGGTCAGGGTGGACCTGAGAACAACAGCAATTAAGAGGTGGTTCCATTCTCCTCACAACCTCCCAACCAGAAGCCTTGCTGCCGGATGCAGTTTACCATCATGCCCAGGAACGGAACAAAAATAAGTAACTTTGTTCCTACAATGCTGGGTATCATTGCTCGTATATCATAAATACAGGTTGAGCATCTTTTATTCGAAAACATTCAAAACTGGCAAGTTTTCCAGATTCTGACATGATTTGCTACAAATGAAAAATTTCAGAAAGCAACATGGCTAACTGTAACGTGATTATTACGTTGCAACGTTACAAACAATGATGAATTTTCGTTACATTTGACTGTCATAAGAATCCATGTTTTGTTTTAATATTACCTGTATGTATTGTAACATTTTAATCAAGACACGACATCGTTGGTTGCGACTGTATATTTATTTGGTAAAAATACAAAAATGTGGCACAAGGCCGATAAAGGGAGTGGGTAGAAGTTGTTCTTCGTTATCTATTCTATACCTAGCTAATCACATTCACGACCCAACCACTCTTAACAATTTCTACATTTATCACAAGAACTCATCCATCACCTTACAATCCTACATATACCATAATACCACAAATTTACAGGGGAACCAAAAAGGAGTATATTTATTTCTGTAAGATATAAGAAATGTGGCACAAGGCCAAAAAGAGGGTTGGTACAGTGTGGTCTTCGTTATCTATCCTATACCTAGCTAATCACATTCACGGCCCAATCACTCTTAACAATTTCTACATTTATCACAAGAACTCATCCGTCACCTTACAATCCTACATATACCATAATACCACAAATTCACAGGGGAACCTAAAAAAGGAGTAACAAACCCATGAAGTAAAATTTAATAATATACAATAATTTTTTATAAAATATATATAAAAATATAATATGAAAATGAGTGGGGGAGGGGATGAATAACCCAAAACAAACTAACATATAAGAAAAATATTCAAACAAAATAAATAGATATTAGTAAGACCCGTCCACCCAACAAAATCAAGAGTGGCCGCTGTATTCCGCCAAATGGCGAAATCAAGCAGCACACTCGTGGTGGGGAAAAGGTAAAAGACTGGTTCAACCAGGATAAAGAATACTAGAAAAAAACCATTACCACCAAAAAATTGCAATATGAACTCTGGTAAAAAAGGGTTACTGGACATTAGGTTTATAAGTCCCTAAAATTCAGTTGTTCTTATCCTTAAGGACCTTGTTGATATAGACGTTGACCCAAAGAGTTGTGAGTTCAATACCAGGCTACAGCAGTGGCGAAAAAGTAACTTACAGGGTTAGAGGGAGATAACTCATGACTAAAGAGGTTCTAGGCAAAGAATGGAGTTCATATACCCCAGTGATTGTAATAAAAATGAAGATGTTTCAACAAAATGAGGACAATAGTCTGAATAATGTAAATATAGGAAGAGAAGACAAAAGAGGAGACTGTGAGGAAAGTTGTCTCTGCTGAAGACTTTTGAGCCAAGGTAGACGAAAGACGTGACGAACCCGACGTATGTTGTTACCAATGATGATGGGTACCGTAGGGTACGGCGCTGATCATCTCCCTTCCATGCTTCCTTCCGACTCCGTGTTCTGATCTGCAATAATTTTAAATATAATATCAGTCAAGAAGAAGAAAAAAAAGCAAATATCCTTGAGAAAGGTATTAATCTGTCTCTTTCCGCTATTCATGGGTTAAATAACAGGACAGATTGGGTTCTAAAGCCTTGGTTGGCAACTAGACTACCGCAGAAAGTTATGGCAACCTACAGCGGGAAAATCATCTTTCTAGTCAGTCATGTCTCTTTCGAGACATGATCGCCCAAGTGTATATCACGTATGACACTTAATATGACTGAATTTGACTAGTCTGCTATATATGAGGTATTGACTGCTTATCTTTATTTTTTACACTGAAACAAAACAGCGTCTCTGATATGACTTTTCCGTCTTTCCTAGTGATTAGGGCTAACGGCCTATCACGTTGAATACACCGGTTCTCGCTCGATCACCGAAGTTAAGCAACGTTGAGCCTGGTCAGTACTTAGATGGGTGACCGCTTAGGAATACCAGGTGCTGTAAGCGTATAGTGACGGATGTGCGTTGTGATGTAGTGGATATCGGCTCAGAAAGAGAAATCGGTGAGCCGATTTTGAATTCCAGTTGAATACCCTGTATTCACTTCAGCACTGGTACCCTTGGGAAAGGTATTAATCCGTCCCTTCCCTCTAGTTATGGGTTAAATAACAAGGGTAGGACTTGGGGACCCTGTCCTTAAAAACAAATCCCAATGAATCTTGATACCCGAAAAGAGAAACGTATTACTAGACACAAAACTTATATAAAAACAACAATAAATTGTTGAAAGAAAAAGTATTACCAGCAATAAATAAATAAAGTTTACTTGGCAATAAATGACCCGCCGAGGTTGATATGCCATAAAAACAAAACAACCAACCAAAATTTAATTAGTTCACTGAGGTGGATTGTTCTAGTTTTATGTGTCATGCCTTTACTTGATATCTCAGTTTCAGTTAATTCCCTTTAGTAAATCAACTCTCTAAGTTATGCCAGGTATTGAACTCACAACTCATTGGGTTAAGTCACTGGATTAGATTACTTCAATCAATTCTTTTATCTACTGGGGACATCAGTGAATGAACTTTGGGGACTTATAAGCCTAAACAAATCCCAATGAATCTTGATACTCGAAAAGAAAAATGTATTACTAGACACAAAAAATTATATAAAAAAAACAACAACAATAAATTGTTGAAAGAAAAAGTATTACCAGCAATAAATAAATAAAGTTTAGTTGGCAATAAATGACCCGCCGAGGTTGATATGCCATAAAAAACAAAACAAGCAACCAACCTAGTGATTAAAACTGGTTAATCCATTATCTATGAGCTATTGGGAGGGCGTCTTTCTTTCTAAACGGTGTAGGGTTTGATACATTCACACCCACACACACATGGTCATTCAGCGTTCACGTGATAACCCTAGTTTTTCCGCGCTAACAGCATGCCGATATAAGCCGGGAGCGAGACGTGTTCCGGCAGTTAGGGGTGCCGTCCCGGGCAAGAGCAGACATGTTTATTACCTAACTCACACATACACACGCGCACTAATTGCGGGTAGCAATTAGTGGCGCAAATTTTTATTTCTCACCAGCATGCACACACAACGTTAAAAAACTCCAATTGGAAACAGACATTAACAGTATGTACATTAACTTTATTCAAACTGAACTTGATTCTATTTAATCTTCTATCAAACATTTACGTTTCTCTCCAGACAAAGGGAAAGAACTTTTTTTTTTCGTTAGTTGATTTGCATGCTTTCAACTCTATGTAATCTTTGTTAATATATTGTTGTTCTGGTTACTTTCGCCTTTTCGTGTTTCTTTATTTCCTGCTCTATTTCATGACGCAAGTTACGCCGAGTCGACTCGTAAATATAAATTAGTAATGGACACATCGTCCTCTACAACGGCGTTTCACCGTCTTTCTGCGCCCTTACGATCCAATAGCCCATTATTTACGGGGTATTGGCAGGGTGTAACGTATGGGGGCAATGAAGGAAAGAACTAATTTAGAAGATGACGATGACGATTGTAGACAGAGTTGACGTTAATTTCATTTGATAATCAATATGATGATGCAAAATTATACGGTGATTTTTATGAAAGAATCAACAGCTTTTTACCTGGCGAAAAGGAACATTTGAATAAGGAATAAGATACAGGGTTTTATGGCCGTATTTGCTGAGTTCAGACACGAAAGACACAATATTCCTGGACTATTCCGAAGCTATTAACATTTGCAGGCTGCAGCTGTTACCTTGTAAAAATTATATGTAAATGGAACAATTCGTTCTCAACAAGTAAACTGGATAGGCAGTCAAAAATACAGCGTTACGACTTATCAAATGTTGGATGTTATCTTATTTGAGTTGGCCTATGCCTACAAAAATGACAGAAAAATATTTATATCGATATACCGTCTAACATGAAGACAACATATACATTGATGTACCTATTACTGAGTATATATATATATATATATATATATATATATATATATATATATATATATATATTAATCATCCACATACAAGCCTGTTTCGCTGTATCACAGTTCATCAGTGTGGCTAGACACATCCACTTGCTTCTGGCCGGGATCGAAACTCAACTGATTTGGCGTCTGTCGGAGTCGCTACCCCCAAGGTGCACATATATATATATATAGTCATCCGCAGACAGATCTGTTTCGCTGTATCGCAGCTCATCAGTACGGTTAGACTCCGATTGCTTTTAACCCAGGATTGAAACCCGACATTTGGCGTCCGTCGGAGTCGCTACCCCCAAGGTGCATATATATATATATATATATATATATAGTCATCCGCAGACAGATCTGTTTCGCTGTATCACAGCTCATCAGTACGGTTAGACTCCGATTGCTTTTAACCCAGGATTGAAACCCGACAGAATTGGCGTCAGTCGGCAATTCTACCTCTGAGCTATGGGTGCTCGGTAGAAGAAGGCAGAAAGGCAGACTTTTTAGCGTGTACATTATCATTATCCACGCCCAATAACTACATCTTTTTGGGGATCGACCAAAGACACCTTTAATACCAGGTGGTTCAATCACGAGTCTAAATTCAAAATAGAAAACTTAAAAAACAGTACAAAATTGGCTAGCCACGTGTGGAAATTGAAATCAAAATATGGAAAAGACTCAGCCAAGCCTTACATCGGCGGCAAAATATGTAGACTGTGCTAGGAAGAAAAGTTAGTGATTATGCTATTCCAAAACAAAAATGAAATATTGAAAGAAAGAACAGACATTATGACTAAGTGTAACCATACTAAAAAATACCTATTAGGTTCATACAACCAGTGATGAAAACATTATAATTTCTTGTAATTTTAAAAATTGCGCGTTCAAAAATTCCCCGTAACGTGAGCGTTCAAAAAAAACAAAAAAACAAAAAAAAAAGAAAACAAAAAACAGCGTCACGTGAGCATTTTTTTAAAAAATGGTAAACGGTAATATCAGTCATTGCAAATCGCCTGAAGACATCACTCATGGTAGAAACCTAGGTCGCGTAATAACTCGTTTAAAATTAAGTATATATATATATATATATATATAAATGGAACTTTGTCTGTGTGTGTGTGTGTGTGTCTCTCTCTCTCTCTCTGTATGTGTGTGTCCGTTACCTATAGACTCCCAAACGGCTGAACCGATTTTCTTGAAAATTTACACCGTTGTACGATAAGCGTCTGCGAGTGTACGTAGCCAGGTTTTGTGTTGAGGTACCCCGATAAATATCGAAAATTGATAATTGAAAAAATCGGGTTATAGAAGGAGTGGTCCGATTTTAATCAAATTTGATACACTCATAGACAAAGATATAAAAATCGATATTCAGAAGTTTCAAGGTTGCAGTTCTTACAATAATGCATAAAATCGATTATATATATATAAGGCAAGATGTTTGTGTGTCTGTCTGTTTATCTGCCTGTTTATCTGTATTTTTTTCAGCCCTTTAATTTTAGTTTTTGCTTCGGGTTTGGCTCTAAGTAGGTATAATTGTAGTCTTAGTTTCAGCCATGATACCATTTACTCAGAGGACTTATTTAGCCTTCAAAATTCAGTTTACGACGAAAAAAACTTATTTGATATCGATACCAGGAAATCAAAATTTGACTTACATCCATTCATTTTTCTTTCAGTCTACGGTTTCGCTTTAACTGGAAACAACTATTGATTTTTAGTCTTTCGTGCCAACGTCCAAAGAGTCTGAGCTCCAGGACCATTGATTAGTTTTAAAGCTTTCATTACACCCGAGCAATGCCGGGCTATACTGCTAGTATATACACACACACACACACACACACACACACACACACACACACACACACACACACACACACACATATATACACTAGGTGCGATTGGTAAATTGTCGCAATTAATTTATTATTTCAAATATTCTTTAGGCTGAGTCTGAGCTCCAGGACCATGGATTAGTTTTAAAGCTTTCATTACACCCGTTCAAAACATTAATTTAAAACATTTTCCTACCTATACCTGAGGTCTAATTCTCCTCGAGCTGTCTTTCCTTGGTTCTTTTCCTCATGTCTCTTTCTTTCTCTCTTGATTTCCTTTTTTGGTTTTACTTCCTCTATGTCTTTCCCCATGTTTTTTATTCCTTCTTCTGCTTTCTCATCTCTCCTATCCCCTTTCAGTCAGCTAAGTGCCATACGTGACACACGCTTTGGGCGATCATGTCTCGAAAGAGACATGACTGACTGGGCAGAAGATTAACCCGCAGTAGGTTACCATTGCTTTCTGCGGTAGACTGGTTGCCGACCAAGGCTATAGAACCCAATCTGTCCTATTATTTGACTCATAACTTGAGGGGGAAGAGATGGATTAATACCTTTCCCAAGGGTATTTGTGTGTAAGTGAATGCAATGAATTCAACTGGAATTTGAACTCGTCTCCCCGATTTGTTGTTCCGAGTCGATATCCACTGTACCGCAACGCACATCCCCCTCCCCCTTTTCCTGGTACAAAAGAATTTTGCTATTAAAAGGAAGTAAATTTTCATCTTATCAAAAATAAGGTTTACTACCTGATGAAACATTATTCTTTCAATGTCGAATTAAAATGTACACTTTTGTAGTAGATTGTAGTTTGGACATGTTCTAAAGTATAATTTATAACATATATATATATAATGGATTCTCCCGTCGCGTTCAACGTATGAGGGTCCAACCTTTTTCCAGCAAGACAACCACACAGAGATTTGTTTATAGTGGTGAAGGCATTGTGTAGTACCATCCACACTTCTTGGAACTGCTGATAACAAACAATTGGTGCAGATGACTGCCACAAATCGCACGAACAGCAGACCTCAATTATTTAACCCATAATTGGAGGGAACGAACGGATTAATACCTTTCCCAAGGGTACCAGTGCGCAAGTGAGTGCAGCGTGCTCGACTGAA